>BHFT01047113.1:0-38949 GCA_004320025.1 Laticauda laticaudata | reverse complement strand
AGGCAGTGAGTACATCGCGTTAACCAATGGATGGCAAGCTTTTTTGTCCGTTTTACATCCTCTTTGCATCTGTTGGTACAGTGTGACATGGGCTTTAAGCATTTGTAAATTTCCTTAGTTCAATCGGAGTTAAACATGTCTTTAACTTTCTTCCATTAAATTTAATGGCTCCAATAGTTTGAGCTCTCTTTTATTTTTTTAATTTTTTATTTAAAAATGTTTGTTAGTAATTTGAAATAGTTCTTTAAAGCATGCTTGGGGTGAGTTATCACCACGAGTTAGTTTTGCTTGTGATTTTCTTCTTCTTCTTAAAAAAAACCTGACAATAAGATTGAAGCTGAAAAGTCACATAGGTTAGTAACTATATCAACAAGTATATATCACATTCATCTCTATTTAATATGTCATGAATCCTCCTTGCTACCTGGATATGATACCAGTAATACCAAATACAAATTTTCATCTTTTAGAAGAACTGAGAAAAAAAAGGTATCAAAGCTATCATTTAACAGGAAAAGTCTGAAATCTTCACTGTCAACCAACTTTAAAAAATTGTTTCATTGAGTTATGCAACCATTTTGATTGATATGGTCAATGAAAGTCTCTTCTTTTGAAGGGGCTGTTTGGATTTCAGTCTGTAGTCATAGAAACAGAAATAAATTGGAATGGGAAAAACACCACTGTGGAAATACATGTAAATTGCCAAGGTCAGAAAGAGCACAAACCATGAAATATAACCAACTCTCTGAAACATTTATATTTTAATTACAATTCTTTAGGAATCAGTTTTTTTATGCATAGATAAATCTCCAGTTAACCATTTCAATAGTGTTCTAGTAAAAGTGGATTGGAAAGCAAGATATTTTTCTATTATATATGTTACATGGTCTATGTTCCAGAAAAAAGACGATCTGTTGCTTTCCAAATGTTCTGAACTACAACTGTCATTATCTCTGGAATGAGCCTGCTGGCCAAATCAAAACTGATCCAAAATCAGTCCAAATTACAGTCCCAAAGATCTGGAAGACACTACAAATGCTCATTTAAGCGGTCTAAGTATGAAAATTGAAAGCACACAATTGCTCTTTAAAAATTCAGATGCCACTCAACTGTTCCTGTTTGTTTTTCAGATTGGCTGACCTTTATGGTGCAATGATAAAACAGAATAAATGGATCGATTGTATCTTTTGCAGAAGTTCAAGAGATATGATACCCCTCAATTTCTGGAGCCTTAGATGGCTGGAAACTTAAACAGTGCATGAAAGAAGTTTTCTTTCAAAGCCAGAACAAAAGTATCTATCCAGAACAGTGTATGTCAATCTTGCAACTTAAAAATGAGTGGACGAACTCCCAGAATTCCCCAGCCAGCATGCTAGCTGGAGAATTCTGAAAGTTAAAGCCAGAGTTGAAGTCCACACACCTTCAAGTTGCCAAGATTAAGAAATACAGATCTAAAACAGTATGTTGTGATATTCCAATTGGCTGATTTTTATGGAACAGAATAGAATGGAAACATATTCCAAATGCTAGCAATGGATAACAACCATGTCTGAATTGGGATTTTTGTTTGTCCATTTTCTTGTGACAAGCATGCACATATTATTCTCCTCAGCAAAAAAGACAATTTAAACAATTTGGTTTTAAAATGTAGTAATATTATTGGAACTTGTTTAATGAGTTGAAATGCCAAGGTGTCTTAGACTACCCTGCCTTTGCCCATTGCTAGTGGTGGGATTCATTTTTTTTTTATTACTGTTTCTGTGGGCATGGCTTGGTAGGCATGGCAGGGGAAGGATACTACACAATCCCCATTCCCTCCACACTCCTGGGGGAAGATTACTGCACAGTCCCCATTCCCTCCCCACCCCACTAACCTGCTTTCCAGCTCCATGTTCCTGTGCAGGGCAACAAAAAGAAGACCCAGCCGATCAGTTGGGACTAGGGAGGCAGAGAATAGATGGGGCAGGGTCAGTCAGAGGTGATATTTGCTGGTTCTCTGAACTACTCAAAATTTCTGCTTCCAGTTTTCCAGAACTGATCAGAACCTGCTGAATACCACCTCTGCCCATTGCCCAAGAGTTACAAGGGCTTTTAACTGCAAGGCATACCTTGAGTTTGTAGCAGAATTTGGTTGTATATATAATTAACAGCACAGTTCCTAAACTTATGATCACAATCAGGAGAAGACTTTCACTTGTTAAGGCCCCTGTCACACAGCACCAACGGATGGAAAGAGGATGTAAAACGGAGAGAAACACTTGCCATCTGTTGGTTAACGTGGTGCTTCCGTTCTGTACTCACTGCGTCCGTCTTTTTCATCCTCTCTATCCGTCCAGCATCCGTCTACTGACATTTCATCCGTTCAAAAAGTTTTGAGCTGCACAAAACTTTTGAGCGGAAAATGTATCCAACTCGTCCGTCGTACATCGCAATGCATATGGGGAACAGCCATTAATGTCCGCATCATCCGTTACGCATCCGCTATATCCGCTAGGCATCCGCTGCGCATCCGGGCAACTCACATCCATTCCAGCGGAAAAAGGACACAGGGAGGAAGCAAAACGGCCATGGAATGGACACCAGCGTAAGTAGCATGGACGCAGAAAGGATGAAAGCGGATGCAGCTTGCATACAAACCATTAAATGGAAAAAACGTTCATATAGGGGACGTACCCTCGGATATTTAGGATGTTCTACAGGAGCCTAGAGATGCAAAAGGACACCTAGTGGAAAACCTATATTTACTATAAAAAGGGGGATAAATCACCTGGATCTCACATTCAGTCCAGCAGCCCTGCTGTGCAGACCTCTTCAGCCTTCATCTTGCTCTTGCTTTTCCACAGCATCCAGTCATCTCCAACATGGATCATCACACACTCCTTTTGGTAGCCACCATCATTCTACAACAGTGTGAAGCCATCTACAGGCCTCTTTCACACTGTTCTACGTGAAGAAAGGAGGCGGCCAAGAAGTGTCTGGGTCTGAAGATGGATCGTGAGAAGAGCGGAGTATGGACTGGTACACACAAGCTGATGGTGGAGCTCAGGAACGAAGACCCTCGTGCATTTCAGAACTTCATGAAATGCTCTCCAGCCATGTTTGACGAAGTTGTGCAGCGGCTGACACACAGGTTGACCAAGCAGAGCACCAATCTCCAGCCCAGCCTGGACCTAGGCTCAAGGTGGCACTGACTCTGTGCACCTGGCCTCAGGACCACGTAAGAGGGCATGCAGTATGGCTGGAGGTGCCACACCAACACCATCAGCATTGTGTCAGAGAAGTGGTGCAGGCCATCATCGAAGAATACCTGGAGGAGCTCCCAGTGCCCCTCCACAGAAGAAGGCTGAAGAAAGTTGCAGAGCAAGTGGTATCAGAAGTGGAACTTTCCCACATCGTTGGAGCCATAGATGGGAAGCACATACCTGCAAAGCTCCAGCCAGGTCAGGGTCCACTTATACAACTACAAGGGCTTCTTCAGCATCATCACCTCTTGCCATGGTCGATGCTGAACTACAAGTTCATGTACATCGATGATTCAGGCAACGGGTCAGCTTCAGATGCCCAGGTATACAATGCCAGTTGACCTCAAGGAGGAGCTGGAACTCAACCTCATCATGGGCTTCCAGATCCAGACCCCCTGCTCAATGACACACAAGATGTGCCCTACTTCATCATGGGGGATGGTGCCTTCTCCCTCAGAACGTACCTCATGAAGCCCTACACTTCCAGAGATGCCTCACCCATGAGAGAGGACTTCAACTACAGGCTGTCCAGGGCAAGGCGGGTGATGGAGAATCCTTTGGCATCCTGGCCAACAGATTCCAGGTACTTCTCCACCAGCATGAGCATCGGCCCACAGACCGTGAGAAACCATCGTGGAAGCTGCTGCATCCTGCACAATCTCATGCGCACCTTGCTACCCAGTCTTGCAGAACAGGCTCATGGACCTCCAGCAAGGCAATGGTGACATGGAGGCAAGGGCGAAACCTGATAGATACTGTGGATGTGCAAGGCCCAACAGAGCTTCACGTGAAGGGAAGAAGTAGCGCAACCTCCTGAGACACTGGTGCAACTCCCCAGCTGGAGCAGTGGAGTGGCAAGACAGGATGATAGATGCTTAATGGATGCTTCCTTCAGCTTGTCTCATCACAGTGATGAGGTTGTGCCATGTATGTTGGTGGCCCTAGCAATGAAGAGGGCATTAATAAAGAGTTTGTTATAGTTGACATGTGTGGATGATTGATTACATTAATTATGAATAAAAAAGGGCCATTGGTGTGGCACTGGGAGTTGGACCAATCCCAGTCTCACCATGCTTGCACTGGAGGTTTATCTATCCAACATCTATTAACCCATCCCACAGGAATCCTAACCCATCCCACTGCTATCCTTACCCATCCCACAGCTATTACCCATCAAAGATATTTCCCTGCCCATCCACTGGCTATCCTTACCCCCCACTAAGCTGCAAGGCGTTAAACATTTTCTAAAAAGTTTCCACCAAGACTTTATTGACTAAAGGAACTGAGCAAGTGGTGTGAAGCCAAAGATAATCTTTATTAATAACAAACTGAAGAGCAAACTGATAGCCCAAGTAAAGTGTCCCAGCAAAAGATAAAGTCACAGGAAGCAATCCAGTCTTCTGGCACTCTTCTCCATCACTCATGCGCATGCCCATTTTCTCAAGGGTGACGGAGTCCAGGTGCTGTGAAGGTGGTGCTCGCTGGGAGTTGCTGGTCTGGAGTCACCATTGTGCCTGCCCTGAAGCAAACAGGGGGTGGTGTGCTGGAGGAAGCTCTCAGAGAGCTGGCTCAGTCCTGTCATGTGTGAGATCCCTTCCTCCGGACATGTGATGTCAATCCATAACCGATGACAGATGTTCTGAGATCCGGGCTTGGTCTGTGGGGTGGATAGGTAGGAGGAGTGTAGTGGTGCTGTCTGGTCTGCAGGTGAGCGAGGTGAAGGGGGGGTGGCATCTGTGGTGTGGGTGGCATCATGTGGCATGGGTGGCATCTGTGGTGTGACTGGCAATCAGTGGCATGGGTGGATTGGTGGATATCAGTGCATCAGGGCACCGGTGGCGTAGGATGAACCCTTTCCCTGGACTGGAGAGGGCTGTCCTGTGCTGCTGGAGTGCCTGGTAGCCGTAGCCTTGTTAGTTAGGGCCTGTGGAAAGCATTGGAAGGGGCAGTGACATCACCTGGGGTGGGGAGCAAGACCTGGAATGGCGTGGGAGCAGGTTCAGACTGGGCCTGGAGGTTGTTGCAGAGAGACCGCTTTATCCTGTCTTATTACACCAGCTTGACTGTGATACCGACATGTTTCATAGTGGTTCTGTTGACATCAGGTGAGGAAGGGCTTGCGGTTTGAGGATGGTTGTTGTAGGTGTACCAGCTGAGAGAGGAGACTCTACACTGCTTACTTGATGGTGATCCCCCTGATTCGCAGGCACCGGAATAGTGTGCTCTGCCCCTTCCGGTCTGCTCTCTTCCGACTTTCTGTGGAACGGTGGAGCTGGGCGGGTGATGTGGGTTGGATCTCTGAGTGGAAGTGCCTTCTCACTTCGCTTCCACTGCATCAGGGGTTCCTCCAATGCTCCGCCACCGGAGAGTGCAGTGTCGGGGTGGGCTCATCCATCGTGGGATGCGCTCCACAGATACCTGCCTGACACAGGAAGCTTATCTTGGCCACGAACGATGGACTGGCTCATCTTGCGGGGCCTGCCTGAAGAGAGAAGGGTTGTCAGAGGGGCTCTCCTCGAGGTGGCGGATCTCACCCTTTCCAAGAAGCTGTACTTGGCCATCGACGTAGGTCTCCGTCCGTCACCTTGACCCGCGCGCCTGGCCAGTATTTCTTGAGCGCAGCCTTCCCATACCATGGTGTGCATTCGTCTTCCACCAGCCAGCGAGCACCTCCGAAGGTAGCCACGGCTCTCCCGCTTCTCTCTCCAAGCAGCCTGCTTTCCTTTGGTGTTATAGACCTGTGTCCTTCCGCCATAGATAACTCGTTCTCCTCAGCCGATTTCCAGCACCTCATTCCTCATGTTCTTTTCGATGGAGTATTGCTCCTCTCGCCGTTCAGCGATATGCCTCTTCTCCCTCTGGCAGCGCATTCTGGCCGTCCATTAGAGGGTCTTCGAGGTTCTTAGGGCTGCCTCCACCACACCCACCTACACGCAGCAGCCAGCAACAACAGTAGCAGCAAAAAGCCAAAGACCCAGCGGACCACAGGACCAGCAGACCAGCACACCAGCAGCACACAGCACCCAGCAGGGACCCACGGATAGCAGCAAGCAGAGTTAGCACCAGCAGCACCAGCCGGACCCAGCAGCACCAGGAGCCATCAGCCAGCAAGTAAACAACCAGCAGCACCAGAGCACAGCAGGAGCCATGGAGAAGCCACAGAAGTAAGCACCAGCAGAAGCCCCAAACACCAGGAGCAGCGCCAGCAGAGTAAGCACAGCAGGAAGCACCAGGCCACAGGAGCCCAGCCCAGCAGAATAAGCACCAGCCAAAGCACCAGCACCAGAAGAGTCAGCCTGAGCAGCAAGAAGCCCAGCAGAAGCAAGTAGGCAGGGGCCAGGGGTTGGGATTGGTTGTCCCATTTCCTTCTCTGGGCTGGCAGCAGATGGCACAGGCTTTCTCTTCTTCCCCATGGTTGTTGGCTGGCTGGAGCTGTGTCTGGCAGGAGGCCTTTCCTCTGAATGGTGACCTGCTTGTGAGTTGCATCCTTTTATATCTGCGGGGTTGACGCAATGCATCCTCCCCGCATGCGCAGTGAACGCTTTACATCTGCTAGGCATCCACTAGGCATCCGCTAGGCTTCTGTGATGTATCCGCTGTTTCCGCTAGGCATCCGCTCTGCATCCGCTCCTTCCGCTGTGCGTCCACTTCGCTGTGCTCTCCCGGAAGCCCTGCGGATGTGCCATCCACTTCCATCTGCTTGCATCCGCTAGGCTTCCATGGAGCATCCGCTTAACATCCTGGCTATATCCTCCCCCTGTCCGTTCCTTTCCTTTGTTGCCTCCTCTGCTTATGCAAATTCGGGGCACTTTTGAGAGCCTTCGGATAACAACGAATGGAAAATTTTCTCGTCCGCTGTGTCCTTTTTACATACGTTTTGTATCCGTCGGCCTATGTGACTGACCCTTAAGCCAGGTTTAATGAATATAACCCGATTTTACAGTTCTTTTGGTAATTTGCAACTGTTAAGGGAATCATCTACTAATTAAGTGAATCTGGCTTTCTCTATTGACTTTAGTTGTTGGAAGTCAACTAGGAAGGAGCAAATGATAATTACATGATCCTGGGATGCTGCAACCATTATAAATACATGCTGGTTGCCAAGTGACTGAATTTTGATCATGTGGGGATAGTCTGATGGTTGTAATCAGAACTACTGATCATAAGCCTCTATTTTCAGTACCATTGTAGCTTTTTTTTTTTAAGAATTTTTATTGGTTTTTAAAACAAACGTAAACAAACAAAACATGAAAACATCAGGCCATCTTCCATATATGTACATACAGTGTGCCGGTTGGTTTACAAATTTTTTTGTGCTTTGATTTGGTAGTATTCAGTTACAATTATATTATATATGATCTCGTATTTTCAATCCAATGTTAAATGCATTAATATCATTATCAATCAATATAGACTATACTTATTATTCATTCATGCTTTAAGAAATAGTCATATTTTACTCAATTTATTTTGTGACAATTCATATTATCATCCCAAATCTATCCTAAAATCATTTTGTAGAGATAAGGAAAAAAAATACATCTTTATATATTTATTATTTTCTAAAAGTCCACATAGTTCATTACTATATTTTATTATCTAACCATTGATAGAATAGATCCCAAATTTTATAAAATTGTTTATCTTCTTGCTCCTCTCGTAATTTCCAAATGTCAGTTCTACTCAATTCAGCAGATTCCAATATATTCCTTTGAACTGATTTCCTCCTTGATGTATTTTCTCCATTTTTTGTAAGCAAGATACAATCCTGTAGCCGTTTAACAATTTACAACTCTGCGTATTTCCAAAGTCTTGATGTATATTTCACGTAAAAATCGCAATAAAAAATATCTCTGGTTTTCAAATCGTATATGTTCTTGTTGTCAATTTTTTCCAACGCGTGTGGATTTTAGTCCAACGTAATATTTTTACCATCCGACACAAGTCACCACATAATGGTAATATGAAGCCAGGTGTCTTCGATGACCATTGTTCCAACATTTTTCCAGATTTATCTCTTGAACATCTCCTGCTATGTCCTGTCGTCGGGGAACAATTCCAACCTGTAAAACATCTTCTACAAATTTTCTTTATATGCTGTGTGACATTGTCATATTTAAATAATTTTGAAGTACCATGGACTTTTTTTCCATTTCTCTAGGTCAAAGTCCATATCCAAAATTCTTCCGCCTAAGCAATCATAGTTCTTTTTCAGGCTTGTTTCTTCCTGTCTAGTTTTAATTTCTAAAAATATCCATACAATTTTTAATCACCTTTTCATCAGTACCTGTCAAAATCTTATATAAATCAGTCGGTTTATCATAAAATCCTTCTGTTTTGGAATCTTTATTCATACCTTGAATGTATTGCACATGATGAAAACCAATAAATCTTTATACCTTTTCCTCTAGTTTTTGTATAGATTTAAGTTCACCCTTTTCATTCAATATTTCACCATATCTAACTGTTTGTTCCTTGTATATTATTGTAAGATAAGAAAAAGCTTCAATAGTCGATAACCAGACTGGAATTTTCAAACAACATTGTTCTTTTAATCTTATTCCCAGTTTAACCACAGAACTCCTGTTAAAAATTCTTCTAAAATACTCACTGTATTTTAGTTCCTTTTACGCATAAAAAAGCATGCCACGCCCACAACAAATCATGTCCTTGTAATGTCAACAATCTAGTATTTCTTAATGTGATCATTCCTTAACCCACATCAAATTTGTAGCTTGGTAATACAACTCCCAATTAAGCAAACCAAATCCACCTCTTATTCTAGCATCTTGCATCAGTTTTAACTTTATTCTCGCTTCTTACCTTGCCATATATATTTCAGCACAATTTTATTCAAATCTTCAAATTTTTTCCAAGCCTAATTGTAATGTTTGAAACAAATATAAAATTCCTGGGTAATATATTCATCTTGATTGTTGATATTCTCCCTATAAATGACAGTTGTAAATTTTCCCATTTCACCAATCAAGTGCTATCTGCTGTTTAAGTTTTATATAATTATTCTCTTTAATGTACTGCATCTTCTGTCAAATATATGCCCCAAGTACTTGATCTTATTCGTGACCTGGATTTTCAATAAGTCTGCAGTTTCTTCCTTTTGTCTGGATAGCATGTTCTTTGTCAGGATCTTTATCCTTATCTTTATTTATTTTCAAAACCAGCCATCTTATGATATGTCTTTATCTTTTCTACCAATTTTGGTGCTGTTTCTAGTGGATCTTCCAAGATAAAAACCAGGTCATCTGCAAATGCTTGCAACTTAAAATTCTCTTTTTTTAATTTTCATCCCTTTTATGTTCTTTTCATCTAATAAATTTTTATTTAGGCACTTCCAAAGTTAAAAACAAAACAACAAGGTCACAGTGGGCATCCTTGCCTTGTTCCTTTTCTTATGTCAATAGAGTCTTCAGATTTCCTCTATCATTACCTTTGCCGTTTGCTCATTGATATATAGCTTCTATTGCTTGGATAAAATTTTCTAGTAAACCCATCTGTCCAACAGTAATAAACATGAAATCGCCAATTCACATTATCAAATCGCCTTCTGTGCATCTAGAATATAAAAAAGCCATTTGTTTTTCAGGATGTGCCTCATAGTATTCCAAAGTGTTCAAAAATTAGTCTCATATTGTGTTTAATTTGTCTCTTTTGCCGAAATCCATTTTGATCAGGATGAATAAGATTATTTAAGTATTTTTAAAAGTCTTTCTTGCCAATATTGAGAAAAAAAAAATTATAATCTGTGGTTTAGTAGGAAATAGGTCTATAGTTCTTGATTTAATGAGTCGGTCTCCTCTTTTGGAATAAGTATGATATAAACTTATGACGATGATTTAGGTATCCTCTTCTTTAACATAGCTTTATTCACTTATTCAAATAGACATTTATCATGGTCCAGAATAGATATGATATGGATGATGTCAACAGAATTGTTAACTAATATTCAAGAAATAAATATTGAATCAAGCACTTGGGCAGATCATAATCCACTGATAATTAAGCAAAATAATGGAAAGGCCCAGATGGACTTCTGGCAGAATTTTACAAAACATTACAAGAATCATTGAACCTTCCATTGCTAGTACCATTGTAGCTTTGAACTGTGGCTAAACAAACAATTGTGACTTGAGGGCTAAAATACACTACCATAGAATATTTTTCCATCCCATTTCATCCAATGAATGTTCTGCAAGGGGACAAATGGAAGTTCCAACTATTTGTATTTGTGCCATGATGTTGCAGGCATGTATAACATGTGAAAGGCAAAAATCTTTGGATACTGTGGAAGCTTTGGATAGGATGGCATTACAGGATTAATGCATACATGTAGACAAGTTCAAATGTTTGTATAGGCTGTTACTAACACCAACCAAACTTGATAATATCACATCTACCAATAACTTGAATTTAACTGCATCAGATGTTTGACAAATCAGTGAGGACTTCCATCGGAAAGATTTCCATCTTTCAGTAGGAGAGCAAGGGAAGTTCCATTAGCTTTAGAACTTCATTACATTTATTTCAGATAGCCTGCACTGTCTCAAGAGTCTATGAATGACAGATCAAATAATAGTTACATGTTATTCTCACATACAGGATGCTTTCTGCTGTATGGAAATTAACAAGGCATAACACATTGGGAGACAGGATTTTTGCTTTATTTTTATTGCATTTATTTTATGATACCAAGCCTACAATTTTGTACAAATAATTATCACAGGGGAGGGAAGCAAGATCTTCTTGATTCAACATTCTGCTTGAGTTAGATAAGTGCAAATTCATTTCCGAAGGAAAAAAAAGACACATAGCTATTATTCTCCATTGCAAAGATGAACTCATTCCTTGGGAACATCTTATATTATAACAAAATGCTCTGCTGATCAGTAACAAATTGATAAGGTGCTTTTTCTTTGAATTACTCTCTACAGCTTTTGTAATCTTACAAAATGAAATGGCAAAAATCAGAACAAGCAGAGAGGAACATTATCTGAGGCTTCGATTTAATCAATAAGAAAAAGAAACATCTTCTTTTGCAGTCAGATCTGGGCTTGAGAGTGAGGCAAGAGTTCAACACTTGCTTTGAAACAAAATGAGAGCGGGACCATGTAGTACATCAATGTATATAACTTACTAATATCTATCTGTCTCCCTTTTTCTCTCCCCCTCTCTCTCCCGCTCTCTCCTCTCCCAAAACTTTTCTCATTTTATTGTTTTCCTATTAAGTGTTGCGTGGTGTCATAAATGTTGTATAAATGCTGTTTTCAGTGCCCCATCCAACCAGGAACTCTTTCAAATAACCGGAGTCTTGCCATTTTTGACAAAAAGGACATAAGTAAAGGTAATTGGTTACTTTATGCAATATTTAAAGGAAGCTTTAAAGAATTTAAAGAATTGGTTTAATTACATTAATTTTAAAGACAATGTTCTAAAGACAACACTTTGTGTTTTACTTTTTCTGGGATATAGACAGCCATTTTTGAAATAATCATCAGTTGTAAGAGACTTTTTAATGGGTCTCTTTAAAGTCCCTGTCACACAGCACCAATGGATGGAAAGAGGATGTAAAATGGAGAGAAACACTTGCCATCCATTGGTACGTTTGGATGCTTCCGTTCTGTACTCACTGCCGTCCATTTTTCATACTCTCTATCCGTCCAGCATCCGTCAATTGACATTTCATCCACTCAAAAAGTTTTGAGCTGCACAAAACTTTTTGAGGGGAAAATGTATCCAATGCATCCATTCTGCATCCGCAACGCATACGGGGAACATCCGTTCTACATCCGTCATCATCTGTTACGCGTCCGCTATATCCGCTAGGCATCCGCTGCGCATCTGCACAACTCACATCCGCTCCAGCGGAAAATGGACACAGGGAGAGTGAAACGGACGTGGAACGAACACAGAGCGTTAGTAGCATGGATGGAGAAAGGATGAAAGCGGATGCAGCTCGCATACAAAGCATTAAAACAGAAAAAACATTCACGAGAGGGACCTATCTCGGATATTTAGGATGTCTGGAGGTTGTCTAGAGGATGCAAAAGGATATCTAGCAGAAAACTTATATTTCCTGTAAAAAGGGGGAGGAACTCACCTGGATCTCACTTTCAGACCAGCACCCCAACTGTGCAGACCTCTTTAGCCTTCATCTGGCTCTTGCTCTTCCACAGCATCCAGTCATCTCCAACATGGATCATCACACAATCCTTTTGGTAGCCACCATCGTTCTACAACAGTGCGAAGCCAGCCACAGGCTCTTTCACCTGTTCTACACGAACAAAAGGAGGTGGCCAAGAAGTGTCTGGGTCTCGAAGATGGATCGCCAGAAGAGAAGAGTACGGACTATATAACAAGCTGATGGTGGATCTGAGGAACGAAGACCCTCGTGCATTCCAGAAATTCATGAGGATGCCTCCAGCCATGTTTGACGAAGTTGTGGAGCGGCTGAGACCCAGGTTGACCAAGCCAGAGCACCAACTTCGGGCCCAGCCTGGACCCTAGGCTCAAGATGGCACTGACTCTGCTCCACCTGGCCTCAGGGACCACCTACAGGAGCATGCAGTACAGCTGGAGGGTGCCACACAACACCATCAACATTGTGGTCAGAGAAGTGGTGCAGTCCATCATCGAAGAATACCTGGAGGAGCTCCTCCAGTGCCCCTCCACTGAAGAAGGCTGGAAGAAAGTTGCAGAGTAGTGGTATCAGAAGTGGAACTTTCCCCACACCGTTGGAGCCAAAGATGGCAAGCACGTGGCCTGCAAAGCTCCAGCCAACTCACGTCCTCTTATCACAACTACAAGGGCTTCTTCAGCATCATCCTCTTCTCCATGGTCAATACTGACTACAAGTTCATGTACATCGATGTGCTTCAGGCAACGGGTCAGCTTCAGATGCCCAGGTATACAACACCAGTGACCTCAAGACGGGCTGGAACGCAACCTCATCATGGGCTTCCCAGATCCAAACCCCCTGCCCACAACACACAAGATGTGCCCTACTTCATCGTGGGGGATGACGCCTTCTCCCTCACAACCTACCTCATGAAGCCCTACACCTCCAGATGCCTCACCGTGAAGAGAGGATCTTCAACTACAGGCTGTCCAGGGCAAGGCGGGTGGTGGAGAACGCCTTTGCATCCTGGCCAACAGGTTCCAGGTACTTCTCACCACCATGCAGCATCCCCAGAGACCGTGAGGAGGATCGTGGAAGCTTGCTGCATCCTGCACAATCTCATGGCGCACCCGCTACCCAGTGTTGCAAAAGAGGCTCGTGGCCCTCCAACAAGGCAATGGGGACATGGAGCCTGGTGAATGGACTCAAGGGCGAAACCTGATAAAAACTGGATGTGCAAGGCCCCAACAGAGCTTCAAGTGAAGGGAAGAAGCAGCGCAACCTTCTGAAACACTGGTGCATTAATAAAGAGTTGTGTTTATGTTGAAATGTGGGAATCTATGATAACATTGTTATTGATAATAAAGGGCCAAAGTGTGGCACCTGGGAGGGTGGACCATACAGTCCCACTATGCTTGCACTGGAGGCTTATCTATGCCACAGCTATTACCCATCCCAAAGGTATCGCTGCCCATCCCACAGCTATTACCCATCCCACAAGCATGCAAAGGCTTAAACTATTTCGAAAAGTTTCCACCAAGACTTTATTGACCAAAGGAACTGAAGCAATGTGTGTGAAGCAAAGATAATCTTTATTAATAACAAACTGTAAAAACAAAATGACCCAAGTAAAGTGTCCCAAGCAAAGATAAAGTCAACAGGTAGCAACCAGTCTCTGGCACTCTTCTCAGTCATTCTGAGGCGTGCCCATATTCTCAGGGTGAAGGGTCCAGGTGCTGTGGAGGTGGCTGCTGCTGGAGTGCTGGTCTGAGGCACCATTGGGGTGCCTGGCCCCGAGACCACAACAGGGGGTGGTGTGTGGAGGAAGTCTTCCTCCAGAGAGCTGGCTCAATCCTGTGATTATGGAGAGCCCCTTCCTCCAGGACATGGGGTGGCATGGGTGGCATCGGTGGCATCAGTGGCATACGAGGAACCTGTGCCTGGACTGGGAAGGGCTGCCTGTGCTGCTGGAGCTCCTGGTAGCCGTAGCCTTGGTAGGTGAGGGCCTGTGGAAAGCCTTGGAAGGGCAGTGACATCACCGTGGTGGAGGAGCAGACCTGGACTGGGTTGGAGCAGGTTCAGCTGGGCCTGGAGGGTTGTGCAGGAGACCGGTGATCCTGTCCTTTATCACCTGGTACTGTGATTTGGACATGTCCATGAGGGCCTGGTTGACGTAGGTGAGGAAGGGCTTGCGGTTTGAGGATGGGACGTCAGTGATGTACCAGCTGAGAGAGGAGATCTACGCTGCTTCGATGGTGTCCCTGATCTCCAGCAGGACAGTGTGGCTCTGCCCCTCCAGTCTGGCTCTCTGCCTGCTTTCTGTGGATGTGGAGCTGGGGTGGATGTGGGTTGGCCTGTGGTGGAAGTCGCCTCTCCTTGCTCCCACTGCATCAGGTGGTCCTCCACGCGCTCCCCATGGGGAGTGCAGCTGTTGGGGGTTCTCCCGTCGTGGGACGCTCCACAGATACTTGCCTGGACACTGGAGCTGACTCTTGGCCAGAAGAGGACTGGCTCTCAGCGGGCTGCCTGGAGAGACAGGGTTGTGAGAGGGCTGCTCCTCGGTGGTGGATCTCACCTCAAGAAGCTGCACTTGGCCATCACGTAGGTCTCTCAGTCCGTCAGCTTGACCGCGGCCTGGCCAGATTTCTTGAGGTGCAGCTTCCCATACCAGGTGTGCATGTGCTTCCACCAGCCGAGGAGCACCTCCGAAGTGTAGCCCAGGCTCTCTGCGTTCTCTCTCCAAGCAGCCTACTTCCTTTTGGTGTCTCAATTGAGCCTGTGTACCTTTCCACCA
The DNA here is from genome assembly GCA_004320025.1 of Laticauda laticaudata. Lineage (NCBI taxonomy): Eukaryota > Metazoa > Chordata > Lepidosauria > Squamata > Elapidae > Laticauda > Laticauda laticaudata. Next base: position 23,780 of record BHFT01047113.1, on the reverse strand, counting down.
TAGATACTCGTTCTCCCTCAGCCATTCTAGCACCTCATCCTCATGTTCCTCTTTGATTGAGTATTGCCTCCTCTCCCGTTCACACGTCTGCCTCTTCCTCCCTCTGGCAGAGCCATCTGGGCCTTCATCAGAGGGGCTTCGAGGTTGTAGGGGCTGCTCCACCACACCACCACCAGCAGCAACAACAACAGTAGCAGCAAAAGCAGCACCAGCAGCACCAGCATGACCAGGAGCAGCAGCAGCAGAGTTAGCACCAGCAGTGCCAGCAGGACCAGCAGGACCAGGATCAGCAGCAGAGAGTAAGCACCAGCAGCACCAGCAGCACCAGCAGAAGCAGGAGCACCAGCAGGACCAGGAGCACCGGCAGCACCAAGCAGGACCAGGAGCACCAGGAGGAACAGCAGGACTAGCAGGACCAGCAGGACCAGCAGGACCAGGAGCAGCACCAGCAGAGAAATTACCAACACCAGGAGCAGCACCAGGAGAAGCTCCAGCACCAGAAGAGTCAACCTCAGCAGCAGAAGCCCCAGCAGAAGCAGAGTCAGGGCCAGGGGGGTGGATGGTGGCCCTGTCCCTCTTGCCAGGGCTGGCAGCAGATGGCAGAGGCTTTCTCTTCTTCCCCATGGGTTGTTGGGTTGTTGGCTGACTGGCTGGCTGGCTGGAGCTGTGTCTTGCAGCACGTCTTTCCTCTGAATGGTGACCTGCTTGTGAGCTGCATCCCTTTATATCCGCGGGCTGATGCAATGCATCCTCCCCGCATGCACAGTGAACGCTGTTCATCCGCTAGGCTTCCGCTAGGCTTCTGCTCTGCATCCGCTTCATCCGCTCGGCATCCACTCTGCATCTGCTCTTTCCGCTGCCCGTCCGCTTCGCTGTGCTCCCCCGGAAAGCCCTGCGGATGTGCCATCTGCTCCCACCCGCTTCCATCCACTAGGCTTCCGTGGAGCATCCGCTTTCCATCCTGGCTATGTCCTCCCCCCGTTCATTCTTTCCGTTGTTGTCTGCTCTGGTTATGCAAATTCGCGGGCACTTTTGAGAGTGGGATAACCAACGCGATGGAACATTTTCTCGTCCGCTGTGTCCTTTTTACAAACGTTTTGCATCCGTCGGCCAATGTGACAGGCCCTTCAAGTACCAAAATTTCTTTCCAAAAGAAGAAGCAACAAAGAGCAAAACCTCTTCATTTAGAATTTTTAAATCATCACATTTGATTTGGAGAAAATAATACATGTATAGGCACAAATACAAAGGAATTAAAATCAGTGCATTAAACCACAAAAGTAGTATTTGCAAATGATTTCAACCCCATGATCTATTCTGCCCAAGATGTTGCTAGAAATGCACAACTTGACAAGAGATCTAGAAGAAACACTTGGGTTTTTGTTTCTTTGGTCAATAAAAGAAGTTAGACAATCAACTCTGGGAAATTAGAAGGATCCAAAAAGATGGCAAGAAAACATGAGAATTAGCAAATTTAACTTCACTCTCTTAGAAAACTACAGTTGGACAAGTTTTAAAAAAACATGGGCATCACTGATTAAGGTTTAGAATTTTTTTAAAAATACAGAAAGTCCTCACTTAGCAACTGCCTTATTCAGTGACTATTCACAGTTACAACGATGATGAAAAAATAACTTGGTGACCAAGCCTTGCATTTATGGCTTGTACAAGTCTGTAAAGCAAAGGAAAGCTAAAGTAATATGATTGTGGTTTCACTTTGCAGCTCCTGCACTTAATGACCAAATTGCCAGTCCCAGTTGTGGTCCCTAAACAAGGAGTACCTGTTCATTCCAGTAATGTGTATTTTTTATTGTGTTAGTGGTGACCATGTTTAGAAGATTTTATCTATGATACTTTTTTCCATGAATATCTAATCTATAATTAGCATCTTTTCTTTCTCTTTAAAAGGAAAAAAAAATCCTGCAATAATTTGGGTTTCCCAGTTCAGATCTACATGTATACTGGTTTCCCAATTCAGATCTACATGTATACTGGTGTCATAAGAAAGGGAGAAAGAAATGAAAACAAATAGCAGTTGAACTTCTCTCCCAAGGCATTTGGTAGATTTTGCAAGGACAGTGAAGTAGCTTGAAAAGATTAGAGCGGCTATTCACTTATCTCAGTTAGGCTCTGCAGTCCCAGTCAAGATTCTGAAGGAACTAAAAAGCTTATCCATCTATTTTTATATTGCAGTTGTTAAAAGAGATAGTCAATGTACATTAAGTCAATTCTGTTGAATTTTCCAGGTCCTTTGAACTGTTTCATTCTTATTCATTTCTTTTATCAGATAAAGGCAATCACATTAGCCTACCATGTGGCAAAATTTTAGAACAGCTTCTAATATCAGGGATGGGATAACAATGACAGACTTCATCATGAGGTGCACATTAGAGGGGTGTCTTTTAACTTTATAAAAGTTAAATAAATTATTTATTTCTAATTGCCATTGACACAAAGAGACTCCCAGCAACTAAGGTTTTAACAAATTAACTGAGTTAGAAGGGACCTTGTAGGTCATTTAGTCCAATATTCCATGCAAGCAGGAGACTACACTATTTCGGGCAGATGGCAGTCCAGTTTTTTCTTGAAAATTTCCAGTGATGAAGCTTCCACAACTTCTAAAGGCAACTTCTGTTCTGTTGAAAGAAATATCCTTCTGGGTTCAGTTCCAAGTGACACTGGAAACATGGAGGATGCTTGGAAGGTTTAATGATAAACAGGAGCACATGGCCTGGAGCTCCAGAGAAGGGTGATCACATGCTTCAAGGTGAGAAGAGATCAAGAAAAAAGGGGTGAGGTGCTGAGAGTGCCTGGATTTTATACCCTCTGTTGGGATTTGAATTGGAGCTTGTATTCTAATTGGTTGTCAGACTCCCAGGGACAGTTCTGTAGGCTGTCTTGATCTAGCCTTGCTGGGTGAAAGGGCTTTTGGCAATTGCTATAGCTTTACCTGGAGTTCCTTGTTATGTAAAGTATTCTGGCCCAGGCCTTAATGGNCTGTTTTTGGGGTGAGTTTCTGCTTCTGAGTTTCTACTCTTTTTAGAGGAAATATTCTGCCTTTTTAATATTTCCTGGGCTATTTCAATTTTCTAGGAGAAGGGTGGGTGCTAACTTCCTACAGTTCCATTGGTTGATTGCACTCACTGTCAGAAATCTTCTCTTTATTACAACACAAAAGCAAAAAATGAAAGATAAATAAATTGTATACTACACTGGGAATAAATCACAACACTCACATAGTTTGAGAAGGTTGATGTATAGCCCAGTACCTGGGGAAAGAACTGGTCTTCAAAGCCAGTAGGTTCAGGGCTCCTCGAATCTTATGAGTATGTTGTTGTTCTGTAGGGCAAGTGCAATAACAAAGGAAGCATGTCTTCTGAATCCTGTCAGGTGAAATCAACCCTTTCAGATTATGTGGGATCAGCAGAGATATATGGTATCTCAAATATCCATGCTTCATATACTAGGGCTTTATATTTCCCGACCAGCACCTCAAACTGCAGTTGAAGGCCAACAGACAACTAAGGTAGTAGAATATTACACAGTCACACAGAAATAACCCATAATATTTGCACTTCCACATTCTGTACCAACTCTGACTTCCAAGTGATTTTCAAGGCAGCCTCATATACTATACATTGCAGCCAAATGAGAGGTAACTAAGATATTAGTGACTACATTAATTAGCACAAGGATCTTTATATGTTAAAAGTTAATATAGTTGACATTTACTGTACTCAAGTTACATTTGTCTTAGTGATGTTCAGAGTCTCTCATTTATAGTTGCATAGTGAAAAATACGGGATTCTAAATGTGATTTTTTTTTTTTATCTAGCTTAAGTTGTAGGTATAAACTCTTTCAACTTTTTTGGAGGGTAGCTATAAATTACCAGAGAATTAGGAGATGTCTGATTACTGAAACATTTTTTTAAGTCCAGAACCACAAGATAACATTTGAAAGTAGTTCAAGAGATGCTTTCCTGATTCACTGAAGTATAAGAAAAAGAAGGAGGTACATTGGAATCTTGGGTCATGAACACTTCTGTTCACAACCAAATCAGGCAACTACCAGAATTTTCAGAACAGTTTTGCTTCTGGTTGCAAACAGATCTTCAGGTGATGACCAAGCTTTGGTGCCATTTTGTTTTTGTTTTGTTTTTGTCTACACATGCACAGTTGCCCATGCTTGATTTGGTCATAACCAAATTAGGTTGCAACCTAGTCCTGGAATGGATTATGGTCACGACCTGAGGTTCTATTGTACAAAACAATCAGACTTGCAAAATTATTATAGCCAACCTAAATAAAAAACAATATTTGCTATGAAATTAATTTCCTGATTTGATTTATATACTAGATGGGATTATCGTTTAGCCTCAAACAATTATAGGGAAATTTTTATTTATTAATTATTTTTATACAAATGCATATTTCCCAAAATCTTATCAGTATTATGGCTGTTTGATTCTGTCCAATCCCTTTTTTTTTAATTTTATGAGTTTTTTAAATGGTTTTCTAATAAAGGTTTGCATCCATCTACTGAATCCATGTTTTTTTTCCTGATAGAGCTCTTATGTAATTTATTAAATTTTAATACATGAAATTAATATATAAAATAATCAAACAAATTGTTTAACTAATTTAATTTATGAATATGAATGAATATTCTCCAAGCACATTTTAAACATAAGTATCTCAGCAAAACTTTGATTAGAGAATTAAAAAAAACTAAAGGCTGCTGCATCTATTTTGCTGTAGAAATTGGTAGTTGATGGTTGAACTACAGAAAGAGGCTAATTTGTTTTTTAGTCCGAACCTGGAAAATTAATGCATCAGGAAACATTTCCAAACATTTCCATTGTCAACACTGTATGATGAAATAGCCTTTCATCAGAATGCAAACTGATATTCACAAGTGACCGAACTCTGATTCTGATTTCTTACCCAGTGGTGGAATTCAAAAGTTTTTACTACCGGTTCTGTGGGCATGGCTTGGTGGGCATGGCATGGGAAAGATACTGTAAAAATCTCCATTCCCACCCCACTCCAGGGGGAAGGTTACTGCAAAATCCTATGCCCTCCCCTCCTAACTTGCTTTCCAGCTCTGTTCTCCTGTGCAGGGCAACAAAAGAAGAGTCAGCCAATCAGCTGGGACTCGGGAGGCAGACAGTAGATGGGGGCAGACGTGGTATTTGCTGGTTCTCCAAACTACTCAAAAGTTCCATTACTGGTTCTCCAGAACTGGTCAGAACCTGCTGAATGCCACCTCTGCTGCTGACCTGATCATGTTTCTTTTCTTTTTTTTTCTGATTATCTAATTCTCACATGTTAAGTAGAACAAATACAGAAAGAAAGGAAAAAAGAAACCACCATGGAAAACAGATTCTGTTATTGTCAAATCACATAGGCACACTATTAGGATATTCTAAAGAATTTTGACTATTATAGTATTCTAGTTTCAGAGCCATCAGTGCAAATTAAATAGATTTAAAGTTTTCAATAATCTGTATTGATAACAATTTCCAAGACGGAAGTTGTTCCCAGATGACAACTCGTGTCCTATACTGTTGCACATCATACAAAAGAATACAAAATGCAGCACAACTATTTTGTGCAATTCCTGAGGGATATCTCCATTTATTATATTATAGAATAATAAATAATTCATTTCCATCCTCAAAATGTCCTGCTAATTACAAAAAAAATCATACACAACAAAATTGCAACAAGATACACAATAAAAGCTACAAATGTTTGTTAGGTTGCTTTAAACTAACTGACAAAAACATTTCAATTATTTCCAAGGTCTTATTCATAAAATTTTAAGTGAAAATTACATGCAGAACATAATTATGAATTACTGAAAGCAAATAATAATAAAAAAAGAAAAGTCAGAAGCAATTTCATTTACTAAATGTGCATGTGGGACTATTATAGAAACAGCTGGATAATTTTTTCATCCCTCTGAACTACTGTTCATAATTAAAGCTATAACACAAAAAGCAAAATCATTTATTTATTTATATATTTCTTGGAATGACAAAATTACAACTATTCACAATTATGTACTAGTTCCAGAACACACACACAAAGAAACATTTATTTTATTGTATTGGATAACGTAACAATTCTTTCTGATTCAAGGCCATCATTTTCCCTTTAAAATAGATAATGTCTCTAGATAGTTCTATAGCTCAGCTGGAAGATTGCTCATCTCTCCTTAAACCAGCAGAAAACTATAACACAATAAAATTTGGTGTCCCCACTATCAGTCACCACAATGACTTTACACCAGAGGTCCTTAACCTTTTTTGTGTCATGGACTCCTTTGACAGTCAAGTGAAACATACAGAACCCTTTTTAAAAAATGTAACTAAATGCATAAATGAAAATGCATAGATAGAAATTAAACTACAAAGGAATGCAATTATGCTCAACTATCAAAATATTACTAAAATAAATATGTAACACAGTAATACAAGTATTTTCTTTATTATTATGTCAATACAAACTAATAACCTTTTTAGTTACAATAGTTTTAGATAAATTTACTGAAGTCAACAAACATTTTTCTTTTGGAATTTCAAGGCCATTGATAACTTTGTTGCCTTCTGAAATGCTAAATTTCAGTTATTGAAAATAATTGTTTTCCCATACAAGTTCATATAACTCCTAAATTCATCTATGAGATCTACTAAAATCTTAATTCCAGGTTAAGATCTCTACACTCCCTTTGTTTTCAGTAGATGGCCGTGTCCTGATTTTAGGTCTGTGGGGCATGTTAAGAAAAGCCATTGGTGTCACCCTCTCTCAGGGTGATATTAGCCAATGGGAAACCAGTGCCTATTATAAAACAGCTCTGACTGAGATTTGAGTTTAGAGACTTTTATTAGGTTTTACAATTTTTCAGGGCATCCCAGAGGTGGGATTCAGAATGATTTGGGTGAACCTTTAGCTCTGACAGTCAATTCACAATCAACGAACCAGTTGTTAAACTGGCAGCATCCCATCACTGGGGCAACCCCAATTATTCTTGCTTTACCAAACTATCCTTATATTTTTCAGCAATGGTTCCAACTTCCAGGTTTTCCATGTTACAGGGGCTGTTTTCCACAGCACTCAGTTGGAAATTAAGCCACATCTTGCCTGTGCCTTAAATATAAAAATATTATATATAAAAATATTGTCCAGAGAGGAAATAGGAATAGGAAACAAATATGCCTGCATCTTTCTGGTGGAATGGGAAATAAAGCACAAGAAATAATAAGAATCAGGTCCTCAACAACCTGCTTAATTTCAGCCAAGAATAAGTGTCACTATTTCAAGGTTTCTGGTTCAGTATTAATTAGTCTTTGTACAGAAAATGGAATTTTGATCCATATTCATGTTTGTTGTTGTTGTTAATGGAAAAGGTATTATTAAAAATAGAATTCTGCAAACCATGGAAGGGGAATTCCTAAAAATTGAGAGCTATAATGATGTGCATACTGGACAGAATTTTTTTTAAAATGTTGTACATAAAGACCACCTGAATAAGAATTAATATAAGAGCAGATCTGACTCACTGTTCCTTTCATTATCCCACATTAGGGGAAAGCAGGGGTGGGATTCAAATTTTTTAACAACTGGTTCTGTGGGCATGGCTGAGTTGGTGGGCATGGCTTGGTGGTCATGTTATTGGCTGGGCGTGGCCAACTCAATATCACTCACACCGAGACATGCATCTCCTCGCCTGGCCTCTCATAACTGTGGGGATGCTGCAACAGCCGTAAGTGTGAAAAATGGTCATAAGTCACTTTTTCCAGTGCCATTGTAACTTTGAATGGTCACTCCACACAAGCAAAGTACCAGCAAAGGAGGGGAAAAAAAACTCAAGAGAAGTTCCTGAGACAAGAAGTCTCGTCCTCCAAGAATGTAATAAGGGTTAATGGAGAGGCAGGTTCTGTAAGCAACATTTCCTTCCTGCCTTACTTACAGATTAGGCCAGTAATTTCTTCTTACAACCGGTTCTCCAAACTGCTTAGAATGTTAACCGTTTCTAGAAAATGGGTGCAAACTGGTAGAATCCCACCCCTTGAGGAAAGGAACATAGAATAATAGAGTTGGAAGGGATCTTGCAGATCTTCTAATCCAAGGGTCTTCAAACTTGGCAAGTTCAAGATTTATGGATTTCAACTCCCAGAATTCTTGAGATAACTTGACTGAAGGAGGAATTCTGGGAATTGAAGTCCACAAATCTTAAAGCTATCAAGTTTGAAGACTCCTGTTCTAGTACAACTCCTTGCTCAAGCAGGAAACTCTATGTCATTTCTGACAAATGGTTGTCAAGTCTCTTTTTGAAAGACTTCAGTGATAGAGCACCCACTTCTGAAGGCAAGCTATTTCATTCGTTGATTGCTTTCACTGTTGGGACATTTCTCTGTAGTTCTAGGTTGCTTCTCTCCAGGGGTGAGATTCAAACTTTTTAACAACCGGTTCTGTGGGCATGGCTTGGTGGGTGTGGCTAGGTGATCATGTGAGTTAAAAGAGAGAAACTCACTTTAACAATGCTCTTGGAGCAGGGTGTTAGACTAGATGACCTCCAAGGTCCCTTCCAGCCCTGGATTGCTGTGCTGTTTCAAAGCACCCTCTGAAGCTGCATCTAGTGCCAGGGTCTGTGATCCTTTCTTCCTCTCCTTTTTCTCTCCCTCCCTCCCTCCATCCCTCTTTCTCTCTCTCTCCCTCTCTCTTTCTCTCTCTCTCTCTCTCTTTCTTTCTCTCTTTCTTCCTTCCCTTTGTTTCTCCCTTCCCTCCCTCCCTCCTTTCTTTCTTTCTTTCTTTCTTTCTTTCTTTCTTTCTTTCTTTCTTTCTTTCTTTCTTTCTTTCTTTCCAGCCGCCACACCCCATTTTGAGCATAGGAAGCCTCCTTGCAGCCTCCTGGGAGCAAAAATGGGGTGCAAGGGGGCCTCCTAGGTCCAAAAATGGGGCATGGGGAGGTTTGCACCCCCCATGCCCCATTTTGGGCTTAGCAAGCGTGCCTGGAGCCCAAGATGTATCTTGAAGTACAATGTATAAAAATGATTGGGGAGGGGGGGGAGAAATTGTGTCACTTGTCAATTTTTTTAAAGTGAATTGGATTGGTTTGTTTAGAAGTAGAACTTATAAAGTGTCTGAGCAAGATTTTTAAGTTACTAAAAAAAATTAAGTTGTTAGTAGAATCAAAACTGACCTCCAAAATATCCACAAAAAGCTGAGCATTTTAAAAAATTTAAGCAAAGTTCTATTTCTCTGTATGAGGATATGGTGTTTTATGTTGATATTGACATAAATAATATAGATAAATATATCGAGATGAGATACATGTGGATATGGTTATGATATTCTTTCTTTCTTTCTTTCTTTCTTTCTTTTTCTTTCTTTCTTTCTTTCTTTCTATTTTTCTTTCTCAGATTCGGATAAGGATAATTCTTATAAGTTACAGTTATAATTTCTGTAATATAAAGTAATAAATCCTCCCTCTCTTTCTTTCTTTCTTTGTCTTTTTTTCTTTCTTTCTTTTCTTCTCAGACAATTCTTGACAATTGTGTAATTAAAAAGGTGGAATTCAGGGAAAACATTAACTGAGTCCATCTACCTTCTAGAAAGGGGAACTTGTGTGAGGCGGGTTTGAATACTAAAGGCCTTGGGTTGTAAGCATCTGGGCTAGACATTAACTGCCTACAGCTATTCTGTTAAATGGGTTTTTGAGACAGAAAGGTGGAAAAAACATCTTATTCAGTTCCTGGGTTTCTTTATGCCCTGAGAAATATGCAGATCATCTTAATATAATTCAGAGAATGCATTTTTACTCATCTTTACATTTCATTCTATGCCTCATCTCAGAGGACTTTTTTCAGTATTTGACTGCTGTGAATAGTTATATTATCAGCTCCAGGAATTGAAGCAGGTAACTTAATAAGCACAGATTTTGCCTTGTGAAATCAGGTTTTACCTAGTTCAACCAGATGTAATGTATTCATGAGTGCCTTTGGGTAATGTAATGTTGATTTTTTTCAGGAAGGAAATATACTATGAACTTCAAACTTCAGTTTCTTAACCCTGAGATATTAACTTAATTTTGCTAAGGCACCTGATGATTACACAGTACACTTATGAATGTTATTCAGTTACTTATTTTGTTGCTTAACTACTACTTTTTTCATATTATTCAGGTTTGAGAAGGGGGATTTACTGGTAGAACATTCATTGCTATCAGATAATTCAATAGTACCTATTGAACTGATAAAATAGCAAGCTAATAATTGCTAAAGACAAACTAATATTCAGTTAAAATGACACCAATTTTATTAGCTTTGAAATTGTCATTCTTTTTCTTTTTTTAGTTTTGGATTGTTGGAATTATTTTAGGATAAGCTGCTATATAGGCAGGAAATTATTATAGTTGGTTGCACAATTAACCAAATGTTTAGACTGGATTTGACATTTTTGTGTACTTCTAAGGACCTGGGATAAGTAGATGTTGCTTGATGATGTTAAAGGAATTGTCACAGGGTGTAAGCTGTTCCAAATAAAGCTATGTTTTGCAGTTGAGTAATAGTGTTTTATCTACCATTACCAACGCCACTGATATTCAAGCGGTACTCCCATTATTTTAGGATTGCATCCAAGGTGTCTATTACTATTGACTATTATTTTTTGTCACAGTCGTTCTACTTCTATTTGCAAATTTTTGAATTTTGTGATTTTTCCAGTTCTTTCTCTTTTCTTCTGCTTTCTCTGGATACTGCAACATCTACTATACAGACTTTCTTGTCTTTTCCACCAACAAATATTACATCTGGGTGTAATGTGGCAGGTGTTTGTCTTTTGAATATTAAAGTTCCAAAGCACTTTAGCTTCCTAATTTTCTATTACTTCGTCTATTTTGTGGTCCCACCAGTTTCTGATTGCAGGAAAATGGTATTTCTTGCAGCTTTCCAAATCTCCATTGTTGCTATTTTGTCATGCTGTTATTTGTAGACTGTATGAACTTCTTGTAGCAGCTAACTAGGTAACCCACTATTTCTTCAACTTCTTTGGGGAGAGGCATTTATTGTCCATTGTTGTCCTCTCAGTTCTGGCTTTGTATGCATTTGTTTTTAAGGCTTAATCTTGTCCTGCTAGAATTAGCTTCTCTATCTCTTTCTTCAACTTTCCTGCTCTTTTCTGCATTGTTTCCAGAGTCTCAACATCTTTTTTGATCATAACAAGTACAAACAGAAGCAATATTGCAAGTTGATGATCCAAGCTCTGTAAAGGACCTTGGAATACTCATCTCTAATGATCTAAGTGCTAGAGCCCACTTGTAACTACATAGCCAAAAAGGCATTAAGAGTTGTTAACCTAACCCCATGTAGTTTTTTCTCTGGTAATATCACACTACTAACTAGAGCATACAAAACATTTGCTAAGACCAATACTCGAATACAGCTCATCAATCTGGAACCCACATTATGTATCTGATATTAGCACATGTGAGAAAGTCCAGAAATATTTCACAAGAAGAGTCCTCCACTCCTCTATTCATTGTAGAATACCTTATCCACCAGTCCTGAAATTCTAGACCTAGAAAACCTTGAATTATGCCGTCTTCAGTCTGATCTAAGTATGGTATATAAATCATACACTGCAATGACTTACCTGTCAAGTGAATATTTCAGCTTCAACCATAACAACACAAGAGCACACAATAGATACAAACTCAAGTTAACCGCACCAAATTTGATTGCAGGAAATACGACTTCAGCAACAGAGTGGTCAATGTCTGGAATACTCTACCTGACTCTGTAGTTTCTTCCCCAAACCCCCAAAACTTTAACCTTGGACTGTCTACTATTTGACCTCACTCCTTTCCTAAAGGTCTGTAGGGGAGTGCATAAGCGCATCAATGTGCCAACGTCCCTGTCCTATTGTTCTTTTTTATTTTTCTTTATGTACCACCCATTTCATGTATTCATAACTATGTATATACTTATGCCTATTATCTTGTAAGTGATTGACAAATCAAATAAATAAAATAAAATAAATAAGTGTGGTCCTACCAAGACATTATAAAGTAATATTAACATTTGATGTGATCTTGATTCTATTCCTTTGTTAATGCAGCCTAGAACTGTGTTGGATTTTTTGGGCAGCTGCAGCACACTGTTGGCTCATATTTAGTGATTGTCCACTAGGACTCCAATATTCCTTTTGCAGTTCCAGCTACTGAGCCAGGTGACCAATTCTGTACCTGTGCATTTGTTTTTCAATTGAGAGAACAGCCATCGAGCCAGTACTCCTTTCAAAATAATGTAGAGCTGGGTTTTCAGAGATTACAGAGCAGACATTTTATACAGAAAAGCATTTTTAAATGCTTCCCAAGTGTGTGAAAACCTAAAACTGAGTAGGAAACAGAACAACAGACACAGAAGCTATATTCAGCTCAGATTATCCCTGACTTGATAATGTTATGTTCTGATGGGAGGGCTGAAGCAGTGAATTATATTCATTTTGAAGTCTTAGCTCCTCCCTCCCTCCTTCCCTATCTACCTCTCTCTCTCCTTCTCTCCCTGCCTCCCTATTAGATAGATAGATAGATAGATAGATAGATAGATAGATAGATAGATAGATAGATAGATACATCTATCTGCACACACACACACACACACACACACACACACACACCCCAATTGGAAAGAGTAGAAGTTCCTTTCTCTCCATCACCTAGCCATCCTTATTAAGACAATCAGTAGTGGTTCAATAACTAAGATGGTACTGATATGAGGAAAGACTTGTCAATCACTCCATAAAAGATACTGTACTTCTTCCTTCCCTGTTTATATACTTCACATAAAAAGTCAAAACTTTTGCTTCTCTTTTTGGCACTGCTGTCACCATCTGCAGTTTGCCAGCACTTTGAAAAAAACATGAACTTCAGAATTTCATGGAATGTTTGGAATCAAAATGAAAATGTATTTCAAGCCTGTTTTGTAATCCAAGCTTCATCTAGCTCTGTAACACACTCTTAATGACAAATACAAGAGGACAAAATAGGAGAATATACCATCTTCATAGAATATGAGTGATAAAAACAAGCAACAACCTTAACTATAGAAACGAGAAGAAAAGGAATATCTCAGTTTAGTACGAGATCATGGTCTGGTATGAATTTTGCTAATTTACCAGATGGATGGCATAGGGAACAAAGCTGTTGCAGAATCTGGTAGTCCTGCTAGAAATACTTCAAAACCTCTTCCCAGAAAGGAGCAACAGAAATAGACCATAAAGTGGGTGGGAGTGGGGTTTCTAACAATGCTTCAAGCTCTACGTACATCGCACTTATAAACAATATCCTGAATAATGGGAAGCAAGCTTGCTATTATCTTCTTAACTGTCCTTACCATTCTCTGTATGGGCTTTCTATCTGAGACACTGCTACCACCAAACCAAACAATGATGCAATTTATTAAAATGTGTATTTGTGCACTGTTCGGGGTCTTGGCTCCTTTAGCTGCAGGGCCTTTTTTTTGCTGGTGTGTTCCAATAAAATAAGCTGAAAATGACGTTCCTCATGTCTGATGGCCTTTACTGGCTTTCACACCAGGCTAGGATCTGTTTTGGAAACAACAGTCCAAAGTGATACTGATTAGTCTATTTGAATTTGCATGCTCACTTTGTTGCACAGTGCTCAGGTCTCAAACCCAGGATCTCAGCTTTCCACCTGACAAGTTTAGCATCTTTAAACACTGAGCCATCATATTTAGGAATTTAATATTTAGGAGTTTAGTGTTCAGGAGCCTTTGTGAAATTGGACAACAACAATAGATCCACCCAATTAGTACAGCAAATCTAAATTTAAAATCACAGTTTGATCCCTTACCTTAACTTAATGCGAGAAAGGAGAAATCATGGTTCTGTGTATATTGTTTCAAATATTATATCCTTCCTTAAACAATGAAGGGTGGTTGTAAGAAGTGGTTGTAAGAAGTATTTGGTATAGGTTACTGCATCTAAATCAGGAATGAGAACATTTTTTTCTGATAAAAGATAATTTCTCTGCAAAGTAACTGAATAGAATAGAAGTGGTTGATGGGATTTAAGCAACAAAAATCAAAAGGGATCAAAATAATTCATTTTTCTGTTTCTGTTTCTGACATTTTAATTTCTCTTTCTTTTCGCTATTGCAATTTCTCATCTTCTCCTTCTCCTTAAGGAAAAAGCTAAAACTCAAAGAACCATGCCAGAGTTCTCAATTATTTGCATGGGGGAAATGAGCTGTTAAAATTAGCCCAAAGGCTGGTTATCACTTCTTTACAATTGTGATCACTGTTTTTGATCCCTGGGCTAAGCAGAAAGTGACACATTGTACACCATATAAATGATTTCTCAAGTTCATTTACCATCAGCAACATTCATATTTGTGTGGGAAGTGAATGCATCTCCATACTCTTCTTGTTCTGCCAACAGATGTTTGCCAGAATTTCTGTCTCTTTATTATATTAGCTACATAATAAACTAGTTCTGCTGGATTCCATGGCAAAGTTTGATGTGGATGATATTTTCCCACAGAAGGCACGTTTGAGTCTCTGTCCATAATGTTTTGAATAACCTACTTGTTTAATTGGCTCTATTTGTATTTGATTCCTTTCTCCAAGGGCATCTTTAGAAAAAGGCAATATGATATGACATTTTCTGCAGGATTACTGGATTACTGATGAAAGGCAGTCTTGTAAATCTCTGGAGAAATAAAGAAATAAAACAAGAAGAAATACATTAAAAATAGATGGGTTATTCTATTCTGTACAGGCAGAGACTTACGGACTTACTGATGTATCTTCTGGGCAGACAAAGCCCAGTTTTCATATTGATCTCATGAATGCTATAAAACAAGGTTGGAGATAAATGCTACATGAATATAAGAAGTCTGGAGATCAAAACCTTGTCTGGAATGATGTAGTCTGTGATCATTTCTGTAGACAGCAACAGTTGGGCATTTTTCTCCAGCTGAGCAATTATCAGATAGCTCCTATCTTGATATTCATTAGCTGATTCCACATAATCACTAATTTCTGTAGAAATTTCCATAGAATGTAATATCAATATCTATATCCATATCTACATGTACAAATTTACTACTATATTGATATCATCAATTAATTTGCCTGGCAAGGCATCAATAAAACCAATTAGTTGCTGTTTTTCTTACTGCCTTTACTGCCACCCTAAAGATCCTCTCTTTTTAATGTTTAAAGATGATAATGTGACATATCCATCAGTGGTGGGATTCAAAAAATTTTACTAACAGTTCTGTGGGCATGGCTTGGTGGGCATGGCAGGGGAAGGATACTATAAATCAGGTCAGTCTCCACCATAAAAGACCAAGAGGTTTGATGAGTTTTAAAGACGATGGTCAAGAGGTCTTGACCACAGAACCAACTGAATTCCACCTCTAATATCCATTCAGAAAACTGGGCATCCATATCTAGAATCCCTTGATTTGTATAGTATGCCTACTTATTGTATTCAAAGGGTTTTGTATCTACCTCCATTTCCCTTAAACATTTTCTGTGGATTCACAACAGAGACTTATAATAATTTTGCCACAAATTCTACTGTGATTAAACACAGGCATTTTATTCCTGGTGAACCTATGCCAGGGCAAACCATAACTACAAGCCAAATCTAGTTAGTGCTCATACATTTCTCCATGGCATTTGGAATGAGGCGGGGAAGGCAAGTTCATTAGACTTAAATAACAGGGGCACAAAAGATTTATTTTGTTTTATTGACTTTAAAATGTGAAGCAATCATTCTGAAAGAAATCTCATTTTCTACATTTCTTCCTTATCTGTATGAATCAGAAGGGTTGGAAGGGATCTTAGTGATCTTCTACTTCAATCCACTGCCTAGGACAGGAATTGCCACACCCTTTCAAACAAATAGTTATCTAGTTTTCTTTAAAACCAGTGACACAGTACCCACAGCTTCAGGAGACAGTCTGTTTCATTGCTTAGTACCTCACATGGACAGGAAATTCTGAAAAATTTTGACCCATGGTTCTTATCCTACACTCTCTTGTCATGGTGAATATAAATTATTCTTTCTTCTGTGACAGCCCTTCAAGTATTGGAAGAGTAATCTCATGTCATGTCTTGGCTTTCTCTTCTTTAGGCTAAGTATACCTATTTCGTTTAACCATTCTTCATAGGATTTAATCCTTCACTACTTTTGTCACTCTTCTCTGCATTTTTCCTAGGCCTGTGGGAGGAAAGATCCAGCTACAATTCAAACTGGCTTGTCGAGATAATGAAAGCTGATTGTCCACGACATTCATGTGCAACGAAGTATAACAAGGAGAGTCGATTTTAAATATATCCAATTGACATCAGTCATAGAATGAATGGAATTATGGTCCTTCGTTTTAGTAATTGACCAGCAAAAATTACATTCTTGGTAACATTGAAGCCATCACATTATGTCAATAATTTACCAAAATTCTATAAGAATAACTGATAAATGTTAAGGTGATATTATCCTTTTTGAGATCTTCTAATTAGTGGTACTGCTGGGACAAGATTTTGGAGTGGGGAAAGAAGGATGAACAGTTGCTTAACTTTGCTTTTACAATAAGGGAGAAAGGCAGATTGAAGGGGTCCTTTGTGCAAAGTGAAGCTTTTTCAAAGCTTTGAAGGATCCTTACCAATCATGGACTGTAATGTTGTATCTATATTAGCCCATGGCAATTCCTTCTGTTCAATTCTGTCCCTATTTATGAGGCATTTGGAATCCTGGGAGTCTCTCTGACACAAAGAACAATCTTTACTTTCAAAAAGCAAGGGCTTTTTTTTTCCCTTCCACTCTTTAACTGAAGATAATTTTGAGAAGGAGATATATTCTTCAGTCCTTCATTATTACACAGAGCAGTGGTCACTAGCCAGTGGGCCGGGAACCACTGGTGGTCCATGAGAAAATTTTGGTGGTCCACAGAAATATATCACCCCCAAAGCACCCCCCCCAAAGTGATTAATCCAAGCTCCTTCTGCTTTTTCTGCAAAGACCCTGGGAAAATTCCAAAAAAAGTCTTCAGGGAAATCTCCCACCCTGTTTTTTATTCAAGATCGCAGGATATCCTCTCTCTCTCTCCCCCTGAGAGCAGAGCTGAAAAGCAGGTTAGGAATGTGGCTGCCTTGGAGGTGTGTGGGTGCCACACTCCCTGGAGACATACACAAACACACACACTCTCTCTCCCCCCCCCTCTCCCCTCCCCCAGAGGGAGAGAGAGAACATCACTGCCAGCCCTCTGAGGTGAGATCAGATCTCTCTCTCTCTCTTTCTCCCTTTCTCCCTCTCTCTCTCCCACCAACCTCAGTAAGCCACAGTCACTCAAAATTCATATTAGTGATCCGTGAGATTTAAAATTATGAGTTTGGTGGTTCCTGAGGTCCAAAAGGTTGGCATAAACCCCTGACATAGAGGATTTATTAACCCCACTTTGAGTGATCTAAAAAAGAATACCTTAATGCCTGGTCCCACTGCACTTACGGATGCAAAGAGGATGTAAAATGTTTAAAAATATTGCCATCTGTTGGAAAACGCTATGCATCCGTTGTGTACTCATTGCATACATGTTTCATACGCTCTATCCGTCGAGCATCTGTCCACTGCAATTTCACCTGTGCAGGAAGTTTTGAGCTGCACAAAACTTTGTGAATGGATGANCGCAGTGAACGGTTTGCATCCAATATACATCCGCGCGGCATCCCCTTTCTTTCCTTTAGGCATATGTGATGCATCCGCTTCATCCGCTATGTGTCCGCTTCGCAATTATCCCCCATAACCCCTTCAGAGGTGTCATCCCCTTCCATCTGCTTTCATCCGCTAGGCTTCCGATGAACATTCGTTTAACATCCCCACTACATACTACCCACGTCCGTTCTTTTCTGTTCTTTTCCATTTTGTTTATGCAAATTTTCGCCACTTTTTGGAGCAGATGACAACAGATGGAGCCACCCCTGAAATTTTGCTCATCCGCTGTGTCCTTTATGCATTTGTTTTGCATCTGTAGGCCAGTGGAACTGGGCCTTAAGTACCTTTGCCCCTGTATTTAACTGTTGATCTAGAAGTCATATTCTGTTTCCTCTAGAAAAATGGCACTTTTGTCTTGATTTATAAAACTTTGATGTTATCTCCTCAAAGATAATTTGATTCCTGCCTAGTTGAGAGGTGTTCTCATTAAAATGGTTGTTTCCCCCTCCTCTTCTGCTTCACATTTGACCTCTTAGTAAGTTTCTTACTTACTAAGTAAGTATTGTAGGAACCACAATACTTTCTGCAGAATTATATGGACATGGGGAAGAGATGTCTTTGACATTCTTTCTCCTATCATCTGGATCAAAATACTAAACATGTTCTGAGGCTCACTTCCAGCACTGATGTTAAATTGACTTAAAGTTTTATCTCACAAAAGGAATCACAGCCTGTATTCTATCTTTATAGAACTTGGTCCAACTGCTGAGATAATGCTTTGGTCTTTGATGATTAATTTTGCAATGGAAATTGAGGAGTTAATGGCCAGCCAAAAATGATAGCCATGAAATTTCTTCACTGAGTTCTAGATACCTAAGAGCCAAATACCATAATCTTGAGAGAAAAGCATTGGTATTTTGGAACCAATGCCAGTCTTCTATCTTCCTGAAAGTCTTTATCCCTGAAATGTAACAATGCAAATAAGGGAGAGAAAATATTGGCAACTAGAGAGATTCAAAACATTTGTCACTGCTGAACTTAATTATGAAAATTCTAATTTTGGTCCTGCTAAATAAATCCATTGGCTCGCAATGCATACCCAAACATGTCCTTTTCAGTATATTGTGACATTGTTTACGGTGCAAAAAATATGCACTCAGGGGAGGATAATTTGCACAAATAAATCTATATTGTGATGAATAATGTACACCAGGATGCATTTTTCTTGTTCTTGAAGAAATGCAAACAAGTGTTTAAAATTTCTGAGGAACTGATTTGTAAATCTTCCAATTTTTTTGCTAAGTCTTTTTTCTTGGATCTAAATAATGGAACTTGTGAGAATCAGAGAACCATTCCATGTTTGACCACCTCTGAGTCCTTCAGAAAGTAGCAAGAAACCTGAATGAAGATTTTGTGAATAGAAAGTAACATTTAGAATGAAGAAAAGGGAGCAAAGAAAGAAAAAAAAAGACATGGCCAACAATGAAGATAAGAGACAAGAACAGAGAAAGAAAGAAAGGAAGAAAAAAGAAAGAAAGAAAGAAAGAAAGAAAGAAAGAAAGAAAGAAAGAAAGAAAGAAAGAAAGAAAGAAAGAGGAATGAAGGTGGGAAGGAAGGAAGGAAGGAATTCTGACTTTATATTACAGCAGTTATAAGCAGGGGTGTGATTCTACCAATTCAGCCCAGTTTGGGCAAACTGGTAGCTCCGAGGATCAACTATGAGTGAACCAGTCCACTACAGTGATCAGCTATTGGGCCCACCTGCCCACCCTTGCTTGATAGGTCTATGCTTGATATCCTGGTTTTCAAACTCAACTGATTCGCATGGCACAGTGGATTGTTGTGTGTCACCTGTTTAACACACAGAGATTTCTGGAGAAGGTCAATAGCTAAATGCTCTGTGCATGCCCAGTGAACTGGTTGTTATACCTGTTGAATCACACCCCTGGTTATAAGTAAGCTAATCTCTTATATGAATGAAGGCAAATATATATGTCCCAGCATAATGGTGTAAAGTCGAATCTGTGATTCATGTTTATATGGTGCCTTCCGATTGGAAGTATTTAGGAGCCAAGGGCTTGGCAGCACAAGGAAACAGCAGCTAATCACCA
Source organism: Laticauda laticaudata (assembly GCA_004320025.1). Taxonomy (NCBI): domain Eukaryota; kingdom Metazoa; phylum Chordata; class Lepidosauria; order Squamata; family Elapidae; genus Laticauda; species Laticauda laticaudata. The sequence goes on along the minus strand of BHFT01047113.1, from coordinate 3,924 downwards.
GCCAGCCATATTCCAATCTTCTACTCTATGGATGCAGCATAACTTCCTTTTTTTTCTATAATACATAAAATATTTTATAGCATATATTATATACTTTTTTCATGCATAAAGCTTATAAGGGGTTTCTAGTCAGGATTAAACTTTGCTTTTCAGTACGATTGGGCTAACCCTTCTCCCCTCCAGCCTAGTCAAATAAAAATCTATTATGAATTCATCCATCAGCTTTATGTTTCAGGTCTGAACTCAATCCAATGCATAGACAGATATATAATATCTATAAATTATGTAGTCATTTAAGGAAGAAAGACAGCAAAAACAAAATGGCTTTTGGTGACCATCAGTTAATTCTAATTGCAGTGGTCCATCAGGGTGGTTTAGTTCACTAATAAATAGAGTTCCATTCTTTTTGTCTACTCCCAGAATAGCAGGTGGTGATCTGCCATTTTAATATGAAAAATGATAATTTTATATGAAGCTTGTTCATGTTGTTCCTGAACTCTAATTGGTTTTAGTCAGTGACAGGGAAGAAAAAAAATCATAACCAGCATGAAGGCCATATAAAGCAACACTTTCTGAATAATAATAGAACAATGAAGTCAAATGCTGGCAGAATATACAAACTGTATAATAATTGCCATTGATGTTGACATTGATAATTTATTTATGCTGAGATCTTAGTGTATTTCAAATGCTTGAATACAATACTAAAGATAATTATGCACTTCGACTCAAAATGCTTGTTAGTAACATTGGAATTAATTTATAATATTAATTATGGATGCTTTACCTTTGAGGAAATCCATCAGACTACTATAAAACACCTGTCTTCAGGCAATTTAATGGTGTATCAACCTCATTGACAAAAGTTTCCCTAGAGCTTTGCAAAAGTAATTATAACCCTGGGAAGTAAATGCAAATCTTTCTGGAATGAAGCTCTGCATGTATATGTTTAAGTAACCATCGCTAAAACCTCTTATGATGAGAAATCATATTGTTTTCTAGTTACTAACACCATTTTAAAAGTCCTTGGGACAGAAAAAAGTAATATAACCTGCATAATTTAAAGCATATAAGAACTGATACACAGAGAAAGTAGGCCTACAGGTTATCCTTGGCTTATGACCATTTACATAATGACTGTTCAAAGTTACAATGGTGCTGAAAAAAATGACCTGTGACTTTCCCTTGCATTTTCAACAATCACAGTATCAATCAATCAATCATTCATTCAATCAGAATAGAGCTGGAAGGGACCTTGGAGGTCTTCTTGTTCAACCCCTTGTTCAAACATGAGACCCTATACCAATCCATTTCAGATATGGACTGCCGCCACACACTGCTGGCTTATGTTTGACTGATCGTCTACTAGGACTCCAAGGTCCCTCTCATAGTTACTGTTTTTGAGTCATATTTCACCAAAACTGTACTTGTACTTTTGATTTTTCCTGCCTTGGTATAAAACCTTCATTTTCTCCACATTAAATGTCATGTTATTGGATAAGGCCCATTGTTCAAATCTGTCAAAAACTTTTTGGATGCTGAGCTTGTGTTCTGGGGTGTTGGCTATTCTTGCCTGCTTATGTCATCTGCAAAATTGATGAGTATTCCTTCTATTCCCTCATCTAAGTCATTTATGAAGATATCAAAAAGTACTGGGCCTAAAACAAAACCTTGTGGTACCCCACTGCTTACTTTCCTCCATGTATATATAGTACCATTAAGAACTATTTGATAAGTATGATTTGTCAGGCAGTTAAAAATCCATCTGGTAGTGATGCTGTCTATCTCACATTTTTCTAATTTAACGAAAAGTTGGTTTTGATCTACTTTGTTGAATGCCTTAGTGAAGTCTAAGTATACTATGTCTACAGCATTTCACTGGTCTATTAATTTAGTCACTTTGTCAAAGAATGAAATAAGATTGGCATGACATGATCTGTTTTTAACAAACCCATGCCAGCTTCTAGTTACGACTTTATTTGTTTCTAGATGTTTGCAGTAGCCCCAGGGTCTTGTGATAAAAATTTGGGCACTTGGCAACCAACATATATTTATTATGGTTGCAGCATCCCAGGGTTACATGACCACCAGTTTGCTACCTTCCTTTCTAGTTAACCCTTGAAAAGACTGATTTAACAACCACATAATTTAATGACCAAACTTCTTGCCTAAATTGCAATTGTGAGTTGAGGAATAACTGTATTTAGTAGTATTCATATCAGTGAGGGTATGCTACTGGTTGGGCCCCGTTCTGGTGTACGGGTAGCACCAAAGATCAGCTGGCAGAGAACCAGTTCACTCTGAATCTCTCTGATGCTCTGAAGTTGGACCCACCTGGGCTCCTATACTGACCTTTATTTCCCTTTAAAGTGCAGCTGCTTCGTATGGCACAGCAGATTGCCACATGTCAGCTGTTGAAGATACAGGGAGAGTGCAGGATTACAGGAGGGGAGTAGGAAATCCTTTGCATATGTGCAAAGTGCACATTTGGTGCATGCTCGCAAAGTGAGTTTGTGTAAGCAAAGCACGCCCACCAAGTCACGTCCACCAAGCAGGTGGTAAACCACTTTGAAACCCACCACTGATTGATATAGTTTTAATTGCAAACCATCATCCCCAAATCCAATATTTTGTCATACAGTATGGTGCATCATAGGATGTGTAGAATTATCAGTGTGATGCAATGAACTGGGGCACCCTTTAATATAACCAAGAACAAAAGGATGAAAAGTATATATTACTATCATCCTGTCATTTCAATAAGGTGTTTGAAATCATCCAATAATCTAGTCAGGTTCAACAATACATCCAATCTCCCCTACCCAAACTTACCTAGATTTTAGTCAACCAAATTCAGTGGGATATTATTTCAGGCAGACTCCCATAGGAGCACCTAATGGCCCTGTAGTGAATTTCTTAAAATGCATTGATGAACTGCTTCTGGGCTAGGCACAATACTACCTACCGCTATAGCACAGTCACAGGCTACCTGCTCATCCATGTGGTTAGGAAACCTGCCACTTTAGGTTGTAAAACAAGCCTTTCCTCCAATTTACATTGACTTCTGGGATTGAAAAATTCCACATGTACTGGGGAGGAAAGCAAGTAACAATTTCTTGCTGTTTCAAGATGCCCACATCAAATAGAAGTTCCACTCCTATCTTAAGCTTCACTTGCTTGTCTATACATATAAGTGAAGTGTTAGATATTCAATGGGAAAGGTCAGTGATGTCAGACTTCGCCCATTGGATCATTTTCCAGGCGGGAAAATGAACAGCCATCAGTGGCTGAAATTGTGGACAGCAGCTTGTACAAAGAATAGCAGGCACACTGGGCAGCAGTCTTTTGTTCAGAGCTAAATAAAGAAATCCTTTCCTTCTACCATTGTCCTGCCTCTTCAATTTAGCCATATCTAACACTGGTGATGAGGATGGGATTCTAGAAGAGAACAAGGGAAACAACAACAGAATGCTGCTATCACCATGCTTATTATCAGAATTCCACCCAGGCTCAACCAGAACCTTTTGATCCAAAAAAGCATGACTGGGTCACATACATGGGACAATTTCAAATGTTTTTAGAAGCAAATTCACTGCAGGATGCAACAGAGCAGAGGAAAAGAGCTCTGTTCCTGGGATATTGTGGAAATTGCCTCCAGAAAACGGCTAGAACCCTAGCTGCTCCCAAAGATGTGGAAACAGTGGAATGAAAAGAATTACAGAAGATGTTAGAAGAACATTATGCTCCCCCTGCATTGTCACTGGCTCACCAACTTGACTTTTACTGCAAAGAACAGAAACCAGGTGAAACCATAAATGATTACCTTATAAACCTACAAGTTATTGCTGCAGGCTGTGAGTTTGAAAATGTGGAAATAACTTTAAGAGATAGAATTGTAGTTGGAATGAGGGACCTGAGATTGCA
>BHFT01047109.1:0-37627 GCA_004320025.1 Laticauda laticaudata | reverse complement strand
AATGGCCAGAACTATCACCTCTGAGAGGCACAACCAGGAGATGAGAAGGTCATAAAAATTCCACAGTGAGATTGTACTTTGGAAATCTTTTGAATAGTTCGTTCTAACAAGAGGGGTGGGGAGGAATTAACATACTGGCTTTTATTTCACTAAAAACACATCAAGATAAGGAGAAGGGTTCTAAACTCCCTTATGTATCCCTGTATGCCTGAGAGACCTCAGACGCTGCTTTGAACTCCTACGGAATTGTCTCATCTCAATAAAGAATTCCTTTGTGATACGTTTGGATACGTTTTCAGAAGTTCATTCTAGTTGAGTGAATGGGAAAAGTTCTGTAGCCTGACATAAAGCAGCATCTGCAATAGAGGTCAGCCCGGAGAGGAAATATTTTTCTTAAAAAAAAAAAAAAAAACCCTTTCACTCTACTGAGGGGACCCTGCAAAAAAGGAAAATGTCTGAGGACAGCAAGGACCAAGGGGAAGCCGAATGCTGGCAAGAAACATCACAGGTACCCACCCAGATACTGACTTGGTGCACCCCATCAAACACAGAGGGGCTACCTACGAACTTCCACCAAGCCCCAGAGGTCTATAGGTGTAGGAAAAAGAGACAGCTGGGATGAAAGAACTAGAGGAGTAACCTTCACCTGGGGCAATCGTAAACCTGGGTGGAAATTGGAGGCTGGAGGCCCTATCGAATCAGGAAGAATGGGACGAGGAGCCACCAGCTGATGACCGAATGAGACGGTACATAAAACGTCTCATGAGGGAAGCCCTGAAGAACCTTGAGGTGAGTGATGCACCAGGGCGACATCGCAGGAGAGCGAGGAAACCAGAAAATGAGAGAACCCGAGCCACCACCCCGATCCAGCGGAAATTGAGCAGGTAGAGGACACACCGAAGACCAGGAGCCATACCAGGTACCCGACCCCGAAATGCCCTGGATCAGGGTATTAACCTGGCCAACCAAAAGACATCCAACTGCAGAGGAAGACCCACCCGTGGGGGTATTCCCCAGAAACTGGGATTTTTCTTGGCACAAGTGCTCACCTACATGCAAGAATATGGGTGGGATTTTCCAACCCAGGGGTCCGAGTACGAATCGTCATCCTGGCCCTTGAAGGGGCAGCAGCCAGATAGAATGGTGATGCTCCACAATGTCAATGCTCCAGAATAAGGAACCTGATCGCTTCATGACAGCCTTACGCCACCACTTCAAGACCCCCTCGCTGATAGAAAAGCCTGCGACTGCATTAGAGTCATAAAACAGGGCCGTCGCCCGGTAGCAGAATACACCAAGAAATTTTGTGACCTGGCCAGCCGGGTGGAACTGGCCAGAGGATATTCTAGTCTGTTGGTTCAAAGATGGACTAAATGATGACCTGTACTCTGCCTGCCTGGCCTGTGGGGCTCCGAACCTGTTGCATGAATGGTACATGATGCAGAGGAGCAGAGATAGACATGACTTGAAACCAGCGCTGCAGTGGCAAGTCTTAGAAAAGATCCCCACCCCTGGGGAAATGGAAGTCTTCAAACCCCAATGCACCATAACTCCAAGAACGTCTGGTTGCTCTAAGTGTGGTAGGAGGGACACCTCACAGCAGAATGCCACAGCACCCTGCCAGAAAGCTAGACCACCCAGCAGGGGGAAACCCAGAACATCCAGCCCTCAAAGGAAAGGAGACTGGCCTGAGAGGCTGAATAGATGTGAGACTCCGACCCCACCAACCCAGAAGAAGAACCTCCAATGCTCCGAGAGGACCTGAGCCAGTCCGAAAGTGATCCAGAAGACGACCCGCTGGTAAGCAATCCAGTTGAACCAATCACCCTACCCCTGAGACTGTTTATCCCCAGCCAAGGGAAGGGGGAGGAAGTTGCAGCGTTGCTGGATTCGGGATGTACCCTATGCCTAATAAATCCCTCCCTTGCAGAGAAATTGGGGATCCAACTGAAAGAAACGGAAAACCCATCACTTTCTACCAATTCGATGGAACTATAGCGGGGGGGGGGGGGGGGGGAGCCAAGCCAGGTTTACCACAGAAACCATTAAAAATAAGACTAGGGAACCATAAGGAAATGCTCACATTCATTATAGCCCAGGAATGGAAGATACACTAGTCCTTAGGTCTCACATGGCTGCAGAAATAGAATCCAAAAATAAATTGGAGGACAGGAATTGTACAATTCCAGAGAGTTGTAGTATTTGCAAATAGCTCAGAGGAAAGGATAAAGAAAGGAACAGAGAACAGAGAGTCAGCCATGGGACCGACAGTCAGTTGAAACATTAACATCCCAAATGAGTACCAGGATCTGGCCCAAGCATTTAGTGAGGAAGCTTGTGATGAACTCCACCCCATCGCATCACAGACTGTGCCATCGAAATCCTACCAGGGGCTAAATTCCCAAAACCATAAATGTACTGCATGCTCCCCAGAGAACTGAAGAACTCAGAGCATTTATCGATAAAAATTTAAAAAGGGCTTTCACTGAACCCGCCTGTCCTAAAATAGCTGCCCCAGTGTTATTCTGCGAAAAGAAAGATGGCTCAGCACACTTGTGCGCCATCTGGCTTTTCTCCCTCCATCGTATCATGTGTGGGTTATACAAATTCAATATAAGATTAAATATATTCAGGTTACATCAAGAAAGGATTACTTTATCAGCCTCCCTCCCCTTTTTCTTCTTCCACTGAAGAAATGTCAGATACATGGATCTGATAGTAGATATGTATTCAACTCACAGTATAATACTGACTTTTTAAAAAAATCAATCTTTGAAATGAGAAACATTTCTGCTACAGCACTTGTAGAAATTCACAGTTTTACATTCTTGCTAGAGTTCTTTCCTGTACATAAATGGCAACATATTCTTTTATAAGAGTAAAACAACAATCATGCGTACGAAGACATGTGAATAGATCGTAGAGATTGGTCTTCTGCAACTACATCTCCAACATCACCTTTTGTCAAATTACTCTCCTGAAGATTGACTTATTATTTTCTGTAAGGCCAGAAATTCTAGAAGTTGCAAATCTTCATGCTTAGAAGGCATCAGTTGAGAAAAAGTTGACTACATTATCCATTGATTCAAACTAACTCACAACAGAAGACTGAAGTCAAGATGATCTGACAAGAATCCATTGTACTTACCAGCTTAGATCTGACACCACTAAATGGGACAGCAAGTTTGTCTGTGCCCAAAGTATATCTGCACTATGTCGGTTGGATGGGAACATTTAACAAGCAGTGCCAAAAATGACTGGAGAAACCAAAGTCAAATTGCAATTTATTTGTAAGATTCATACAATGACAGGGATAAACTGAGGAAGACCACATGACTTTACACATGACTCCTACAGACTTTGGCATGGCCAGTACATGACACATTCGGCCTGTGTGCCGTGAGTTAGACAGTCCCTTTAGATTCTTCCTTCCATTCATTTTTTTTCTTTTCTATTTTTAAAAGTATTTATATTTAAATTTCTAGTTATGGATAATATACTTTAAGAGCAAAAAGCAAAAACAAACAAGAAAAAATAACGTAGGAATAAAAAACCAAAACATAAATTAAGGCCAATGATATAGCAATGATAGAACTGCCAAAGGCTTATGGGATAAAATGGATTTAACTGATTTTAGAATGTCAGCAAAGTTGAGGCATTGTGTACCTCTGGGAGGAGAAGGTTCTGAAGGATGGGGGCCATCACAAAGTTTGTCTTATCCTCATTTAATGTATTTTTGGAGAATGGGGTAGGGTACTTTTAACAACCTTTCTCTAAGTAAATAAACTGGACAATCCAATAAATAATGATAACGTGATGCATGATATATCTTATGCTGAACTTTGAAGGAAATAAAAGCACTTTGAACTAACCCCAGAAGTCTAATATCAACTAACACATTGATGTTACTATTATTCTACACAGATAAGTATTAACTATTATACTATTTGTAGCTTCTGGATCATGTCCAAAGACCATCCCAATAGAGTGCACTGTAGTAGACTAATTACACTGTGGTCAGGACATACATTATTAATGCCAGAGCATCCTGGCCCTTCTACTGGGAGAGTACAACACTGTCCAAAGTAACTACCAGGACCAAGTTTATATTATGAGAGTACGAGATGTTTAATAGTAAAACCATCTTGGTAAGATTTAATCTGAATGTTGTTTCACCTCATCCACATCCCTGTTTTCAGATGCTTCTTCAAGACTTCCACATCAGATACTACTCAGCCTGGGCTGCTAGGATATTATTGAATCAAATCAGCCTATTGATAGGATCTCATCCTGAACTTACACTTGATATCTCCCAGAGGTTTCATGAAGAAACGAAGGAAAATAAAGGAGAATTGAGCAGTGTTTAACCTCACACTGCTGCTCCCATGAATTCAAGTGCTTCCCTACCTAGAACATAGACTAGAATCACTCATTTATTCAGAAAGAGACTTAACCACTGTAAAATGAATTCTCTTTTACTTCCAACATTTGAATGTTGCTGAGAAGTTTAATAAATAACATGTAATTCTGGGAGAATCTATGGGTTTTTATTCACGTTGTCATTTTAAACTTGGGAAATAAACTGGAATACAGCTGGAATACAATGGGAAGGAATTGCTGTATATGTTTGTGTTAAAGTACAATAATAAAATAACCAAACTAATTAAAATGAGTAATAATTTATATAATTTAGTTTGGTCTCCTGCTGACTGTTTTTTATAAAGCCCTTTTATGTGGCTTTTTCTTAATATGCTATTTCAGCGCTGTTTTTGCAAAACAGAAGTTGCACATCTTGGCCATAATTTCATGTGACAAAGAATGTATTTCTATATGTACCATAATTGTAATGGTATACAAGAAAGACTTAGAGAGAGAGGATGAAGAGATGCTGCTTAAGGAACAGTCAGATAAGAGACCCCATAGCCTGCAGCAGGATAATAAGTGAAGAAAGGGGCTCAGAAGCGACCCTCCCAAACTTCTCAAGCTGTAAAGGAGATGGTAGGATATCTCTAGTTTCAGACTTGCAATATTCTCTTAATGTACCCTAACAAAAAGTAAAATTAGATCATCTGATCATGTTTCTGGTCTGGTCTACCTGAGAAGCCTGTAATATTTTCATTTTAGGAATCATGATAAGTGACCAAAAAGAACCAAGTAGCATTTGTAGGCTGCTCACCTTTCCAAAGCTGCCTTTTCCTAATACTTTAATGAAATTAAATTCCTCCAGGCCCATTCGCTTTGACATCTGAGCTTTGACGTCTCCGTTTTCCCCATTCTCCCCAGGTGTGTTAAGTTGGCTATCAGCTGAGCTTGTTGCTGCTCCCCTATGTTCTTCTCCCCGATTGTCAAATGATAATGCTTTCCTGATGTTATTTTCAAGCTCTTTGATTTCTGTGTGAAGACAAAAAACAGTGCTGACAGGCAAGATATTTTACAAAAACCTCTGCAGGATTTTATATTAATTTTAGAGACATATGAATTATGTCAGATGCTTTTTGAGTCACAAAGAATGAGAGGTTATGGCTCCCAATTTTACGCATACTTTCTTGACTGAATTTAAACTGGTCTAAGGGCAGAAAACAAAAGAATATTGTGGGAAAATGGAGAGCAGCCTATCAGATTTTGGCTCTGCTCCAGGATTCCTTTGAAAGGTTCAGAGCCCTTAAAGGGTTCCCTGACATTACACATTGGAGACTTAGCATGTGATATGGAATTGGGTTGCTTTGACATTTTAAGGCAGCAGTGATAATCTGAGACTCCAGGATTAAAATATCTTCTAGCTATTATTATTATCATTATCATCATCATCATCATCATTATTATTATTATTATTATTATTATTATTATTATTATTATTAACAACTGGTAGTGTAATTTTCTTCCATTTTGACATTTAAATGCAAAATCTAAACTCACCATTAAAAAAGAAGAAATAGTTGTATGTCAACTATTTGTCTTTTGACCCCACTCATTGTGGGCACACAAAAGACACTACTAAATATCATTTTTTCCTTGTTTGAAATAATTAATTATTAGATCCCAATAATTGATGGTTTAATTATTGGGAAGTTTTAAAAACAATTACATTGTTGGGTCCAGACAAGATTTTCAGGCTTTTTGGAATCTCATCAGCATTAGAACAGCATTATACAATGATTAAGGGGATGTGAATATGCTTCCTGGTTTCCAAAAAATGACACCGCTTAATTGAGAGGATCTGAAATATGCCCATTCTGCCAGATAATATTGGGCAGGCAGAGATCACAGAAGACAGATAGTCCTGCAAATAGCCAGATGCTATTCCAGGTAGGGTTTCACAGGTGATAACCAGGACCTTGAATTACACCCGGCAACACAATGGCAATCAGTTAACTCAAGAAGCAGAGATTTAGTGTGCTGAGACTAGGCAATCACTGCTTGAAATGTTCTGGACCAATAGAAGCTTTCAGGGGAGAGGGGTGGTCTTCAAGAAAGCCCCATGTAGTCTGCACTGCAACAGTCACATTGTGAAGTGATAAGGGCATGAATGAATGTCTGAAGGCTAAGTGATCCAAATTATGATATTGCTTAAAGGTTGAATGTTCTGTTAAATTAGAACTGGTGGAGCTACTTTTTAAATGACATAGTTTAATCAAAATGTTAAGGTAAATGCAATTTATTTATTAGGAGAAAATAAATGTTGATGAACCTTGATCACATGGGGAAGTTGGTGCTGACTTTGATCTGTCATCTTCTCCTGGTGAGGATCCAGGAACTGGCGGTTGAGATTCTGCACCTGGAACAAGCTAAGAATAATCCAACAAAAGAGATACTTAATCACAGTCATGTGTTCTTCTGACATGACATTGATGAAACACTAAAGATGTAACTTCACATAATAATGCTTTTCTGCAAAAAGTAACAAAGAGTTAATCTGGCACTGTAATTCAAAGCAGGATATTTACCTGGGCTATGTAATTTAACAGAAAGGCAGATGAATATACATTTTACCTTTAATCAAAGTTTAAATCTGGAGTTCATCTTTAACCTTTATTCAACCTTTAAATCCCTTTAAAAGTCTTATCTTTTGAAATAAGATTCTAATAAAATCTTCATGCTTAATATGCTTCTAACAAAATATCGATGACATATGAAGCCATGGAAGATGCAATTTCATGCTAAGATTTAAACATTTACAATTTCATCAGAAATCATTGCTGAGCCTGAAGTACCCAACAGTAATGCAAGACAACCTCTAACCATTAAAAAACCCATCCTGGCCATGCCCACCCCCAAGGTCAAACGCAACCCTGATGCAGCCCTCAGGGAAGCCAAATATCTACTGAATTGTTTCAGAAGAATGTTATTTCACTGTGTTTCCATTTGACATCTATCTATCTATCTATCTATCTATCTATCTATCTATCTATCTATCTATCTATCTATCTATCTATCTATCAATCTTGGTATAACTATTATATTCTCCATATGTACACAGTATACTTTCCAACTTATGTAGGTCTGTGTGGAAGGGTCAGTTTTGCAAATATCTACTGAATTGTTTCAGAAGAATGTTATTTCACTGTGTTTCCATTTGACATCATTGTAATAGCATGGAAGGCAGAGAGTTTTTCAACTAGATAAGAGTATTTACATTTAAGAGTATTTACATTCATGTGTGTTCCCAGAAAAGGACATCAAAACAGTGGCTGTGATGTTTATGTGGCTTCCTGACAAGAAATGTTCTTTCTAACAATTCAACCATCTGTGACTTCACTGCTACTCAGGTCACATCAGTCTAAGGGACGAATTGCTAATAATTGTCCCTTAATATGTTCCATATGCATGATGCAGCTTCAGGTTTGATTATAATTTAATTAATTACAGAAGGCAGGAGAAATTGGGGGACTGGAAATTTTTCTTTTCTTCTAGTATGCAGAGCCCTTCTTACCCAAAAGTCAGATTCCTAATGATCTGATTTATGATAGCCATAATTTAATTTCTATTGGATTACTTCCTTGTGATCTGGAATCTTGTAAGGAAAATTGTTCTCAGCTATCAAGAAAAGAGAACCGTACGCTTCCATTCCTGTTATGTTGCAAACACCTATCCTTAAGATTTTTTTATCAGAAATAAAGGATTTTGCCTGATGTCACATGTATTTTCAGCATAGCATCTAATTTATCCTTTAGCCCAATTAGCTTTCAGTCTCTTCAAAGATAACAAAGAGTTAATCTGGTATTGTAATTCTAAAGCAGGGTATTTACCTGGACCATGTAATTTAACAGAAAGAAAAAATAAATGTGTAGACAGGAATTCATCTTCTTTAATTAAAATAACTAAAAGTATTTTTTCTAATCTACAAAGTGGCCCTCAGATTGAACCAAGTTATATACCCCGGTTGATGGTGTTTGTGTAAGGAAGCTGGAGCAGAAATGCAAATTCATGGACTTCAATGTCAAGCTTTCTTATTCAAAGCTAACAAGCTTTAGTTACTGTGTTGAGAAAAAGATAGATTTTTTTTCAAAATGCAAGTCTAAATCTAGACTTTCTTTCTAGAAAGAAAGATATCTTTCTTTCTGTTATAATTATTTAAAGCCAGAAAAAAATTACAGTACGAGTTCCTGATTTGCAGGTTTTGCTATAGCAAAAGTCATCTGCAAATCAGGAACTCAGCAATGATCAAAAATACCTTTGTCCATATTTTTATTATCCAGATACATTATAGACAGATTGTAGCCTTATAATTTAGATATTACCAAGTTAAGAAAGGTTATTTTAAATATTTGCCTTGACTTACGACAACATGATCTACCACTCCACGTTACTGGCTGCTACTTTGTAAAAGAAGGGAGTAGGCCAACATTTTCAGTGGCACCAGAAATAAATATTTGGGATGGGTGAAACATTTCCAGGTCATTGCTATTTTGCCCATTTTATCCAGACAACACAAAATGATTGTACTGTCATGTTTTTACGTTAATTTGCAAATTGCTCTCCATAGATGTATTCTAAATGCATATTTTAATGTATTGAAATTGTTAAAGAGGGAATTTGGAAAGAGGAGGAAGTCTTTTCAGCAACTCTGCCCATTGGGTTGTGAGGGCCAACATCAGGTTTTTATTTAGGAAGTGACAAATACATTCATTGACGATCCTTAAAGGAACCAGAATATATAGTTATGCTCTAAAATCCAAACTAAAATAAAAGGACACAAGATGTCTCCCATGCTTCACAGTGCAGAACTGTTATTAGTTCATATTTTAAACTGTTTCCTTGGTTACCTTCTTCCTCCTTTGTCCACTATTAGTGATTTTATCTGGAGTAACACCAAGATCCGCAAGTACTTTAGCTATCCCTCTCGCGTCTACTCCACAGTTGGGTGCTACGTTTGTTTCACAGCGTCTATGTACATTCATCTTGCAAACTGTAATTTAAATCAAATGGGGGGGGGGAAGAAAAATCCAGGTTAAATACTATTAAGCTGTCCTGATAAATCACTATCTATTATTTATCTGTATTATTCACAAAATCCCTTTTACAGTCCCTATAGTGAGAATCTGATTTAAGTGAAAATAGACAAATAGACATAGACAGATTGATGACAGTTCAGGTAAGTTTTATTCTATAAAGAACTGGCTTGCAGGATCGAACTGAGAAGTCATTCAGAGATGAACAATACCCTCCTCACTTTGGGGGCTCATAGAGATTACTCCAGATTACTGCTGAATTTGGGTAGGATCCCAGTCCAATTCATCAGTATAATTTTGGAGCCATTTGCAACCCCCCAAATAAAGAAAATAAGCTCAATAATTTACTTCCTTAGAAAACAACTTTCCTAAATTCACCAAAAATGGCAAAGAAACTTGGGAAATTTTTGATCTTGCATGACATTATGGTTGCTTAGAAAACCAGAAAATTACGGGGTGCAGGGTGGGGGAAGAAACAGAAATTAAGCATGGATGCTGATTGAAAATGTTCTTTAATCCGGCCCTATTCTAACTGTAATCTTCTGTACAACAGCAGTCAAATAAATAGGGACTTATTCCTGTCTCTCCTTCAAATGTTTGATTCAAAGATTCAACAGCAGTCTTTCTGGAAAATAAAATCAACACATCCATTGTGGTACAAAAATAAGAAAAATCATGAAGACCCAAGTTACATTCAGTCATGAAATTCATAGGCTGACTCTGAACCATTCATTACTCTTCAGTACAACTTAGCCCATAGGACTTTTTGAGGATGGAAGTACTTGAACCTGCTTGAGTTCCTGAAGGAAATGTGCAAGATAAATGCAATGAACAAGGAAAAGAAGAAAGCAAAAACAAGCAAGCTTCCTTGTAAGATTTTAGAGTGAATTATATATAGCTAAAATAAATACTAGCACTCTGACATTTTGACAACTCAAGGAGCTCACAATGTTGTGTTAAACAGAAACAATATTTTTGTTGCCATTTTAGTTCAGTTTTTTTTAAAAATCCAGTTCTGATAACTTTGGTGCATATTCCTGATTCTCTACCTTCATTCTCAGAAGCCTTCACTTATCTATATAGTAGGTTGGTGTAGCGTGGTAGAAGGATTCGCAGATAAACAGATACCTGACAGGGACCGTGACGTGAACGCTCCTTCTATGGCCCCATAACCTCTCTTTTGAGCCAAAGGAATCCCTCCCAACAGGTGCCAGTGAGCCATGGCAAAATTGGCGCTGCCTGAATCGCCTTAGAACTGGAGTTGGGAGATGCAAAACCCTGATGCAGAAATGGGGATACAACCATGATGGATCCACAGAATGCGACTGCGGGGAGGCTCCCCAGACAATGGAACACCTATTAAACTGCACCCTGCTACCACAACCCTGTACATCACATGATCTCCACGATTACACCCCATGTGCCAGAGCCTGTGTTCTACAGTGGCTGGGAAAAGTGTAGCGACACGAGAGAAGATCTATATAGTCATCCCTTTGTCTGGGCTATCATTTTATCCTCTTTGGAGCACAGCATTATTTTATTTCATTTTACCCCTTTGATCATCATATCTCCATCGCTCCTCCAAGATCTCACTGAAGTCCCTTTTTTCAAGTTCCTGTTATTTTATTTTCTCTCCATCTCTATGCGACAGCTACTTCTGAACCCCAATTCACTTGTTCTCTTTACCTTCTAACCACAAAGCTTTTACTCCCTTGGTGGAAAATAACTTGACAGGTGGGCCGTGCATGTAACAGGCTTCAATAGATAGGGATAACTGGCAGCAATTATTCTAGTTATAGCCAATTATATCAGTTACCATGGTCATAGTAACACAAAAATTTTCCACATCATCCTGCCTGTTTGCAGAAGAAATTGCAATCAGTTCTTGATCCTTGTAAATACAGACCCAAATTAAGACAAAAAAAGGAATAATAGATATGCTTCACATAAATATATTGAATTCAAATGTACAAGTAGAAGCAGCAAATAACTGGGGAGATATTGTTCAATATCCAACCTCTTTTTTGGAGAGGGGGGCAGATTTATTGTCATAGCAGTGCTGGATTATACTTGTTCAAATGTTTTCTTGTGGAGGAAATTAAAATAACATATGCAGATTTTGCAGAAATGAAAGAAAAAGGTAAGGAAATTTGTGGGAGAAAATTCTTCTGTACCAAATTGATGAATCTGGTGGGTAGACATAATTTGCATATCTTTAGGTCCACCTTACAATCCTATCCTTTCCTGTTTTGTCCTCATTATGGCTGGAGTGATGTCACCCAATGAAACAATATTTATTACGAAGCTGAGATTTCTATTTGCCCTTTTACCCAAAGAAAAAGGTCATTGTGCTCCCAAAATCCTTCTGGAATGCGCATTGAATTATTCAGAAAGCAAAATTCTCATGTGATTGGTCTGTTTTTTTATGTAGGTCTTTACTGAGAAAAAAAGACCGAAGCTTACTTTGAATATTGCCCAATATTGCATTTTCTTAAAACATGCAAGTTACTGAAGAAAAGTAGAAATGTCTCCCATCCAGATTTCAAAAGGCCAGCATAAAAAATGACAGCAGTGGCTGGACCTCTTTATTTCCCCTGGTCTCTCTCTCTGAAATATTTTAGATGCTTTCTGTTCTGCTTGAAGTTAGAAATAAATAAGTAAAGGCAATATGGGAAGTACTAAGCTTTTTTCCTCGCATGTGTTAGGGTAAATGTAGCAAAATATAAACTGCAAGATATATAATACCCATTATGAAAATGAGATGGCAAAATAGAGAATGCTGACCACTACAAATGTGATTTTAGATTGGAAGGTTGAAGTTTACAGCATTTCTCTACATTCGCATAAATCTAATGCTGGAGAGATGTTTGATACAGGTTTTCAAAGGAAAGTTATTTATTGCTTTCACTTTCTAATTTTCAAAGGCAAGAAAAAATCCATACAAAAATGTATATTTTAGAAAAATGCATATAATTCACATTTTCATGACAGTGTGGTGGGATGTATGCATACTATACTAATGCCAAAATAAAACAAAATAGGTTCATGAATCTATAGAAATATTAAATTTGTGCAAAGATCTGTGGTAAGACTATGCTTGAATGTTGAATGTTGGCTCTCTTCTCTGCCCCCCCAAAAACCCCATTAATGTCAGCATTTAATAATCAGAGGGTTTTTTAAGCTTTGGAATGTAACCTTCAGTGTTCTTGCTTATGGATTTATATTCCAATGGAAAGACAAAAAACCCCCGAAAAGTATCAAATTTGGGATATTTAAGTTTAAGTACTATGTCTGCCATGCATTCATTATTTCATTTCCATCTCTCTGTTTCTCTTGTGTTATTCCTAATAAAATTTGAGAGAGTTCTTTGTTCAAAGTGAGAGTAGGAATTATGCTCATTTTAAATCAGTTGTAACTATTGAAAAGAACAGACCAAGAGAGTAGATTAAATGTGCACAGCAAATATACGGTTGTGTATTCAGACTCAAGAATTATGTTAGAGAATATAGTAACTCATCTGATGTACCCTTTGCTTTCACAATGCGATCCTAATTGCCCCACACTGCAATTCTTTCCTTCTATATTAATCAGTATCAAATAATGCCATTAACTTAGGGAGGTTTATATTTTCGCATGTCACTTTCTGAATCTGGCCAGATTGTCTGCCTTATGCTTGCAATTTATATTGCTCATACAGACAAAAATTCCCAATGAAAATGAACTATTTTATTCTCACATACAATAAACAGGTAGGAAAGCAATTGGGACTTAATCAACTGTACAGATGGAGAGTTAAATCTGAAAAACATTTCAATCTGGGCAAAACTTTCTCTGAACATAAAGCCAGAACTATATATCAAATTATTACATTAACTGGGTATTACATAATTTTCTGAAAACCCTGTTTTAGCTGTGACATGCAAATTAGCACACTTCTGTGCAATTATACAAGGTAATATAACTCATCTATAACAACTGGATCTATATAGCTTGACTTTAAAAACATGTCCAAGGCTACTGATTTGAGCAATGCAAGGACACTTAGCTCTTAAGTTTTAGGTTGCAGTTTACATAATTTATTTGTAAGAACTTAATTAGTTGAATTAGTTAATAGTGTTGTACCAACCAAAGGGGAATTTAATTTAAGACCTATTTTGTTTCAGTTTTATGTCCCACAGGTACTTTTTCAAAAGGCAGCTGGACTTTAGGACAACCATGACCTGGATCTCCAACCTTGGCAACTTTAAAACTTGTGGAAAACTGGCTGAGTAATTCTGGGAGTTGAAGTCCAAAAGCAGGGGTGGGATACGACAGGGTTAACTACCAGTTTGGGATTTACGAGCTTCCCTGCACGCTATGAGCCATGTCCCTGTAAATCGTCATCAGCATGCTGTGTGCAGAGACGCAGCCTTTGAAACAGCCCTCTTTTCCTGCTTTTTTAACTGCAGCTGTGCCTCGTTTGGCAGCTGAAGTTGAAAAATCAGGAAATAAAGATCAGGTAAGAGCCTGGGTGGGCGGTAGGCAAAAACATCAGCAGACATAGAACTGGTTCTATGTCTGCTGCTCTTCAGAGCTACTGGTTCTGCAGAGGTGGACAGAAGCGGTAGAAACCCACCCCTGTCCACAAGTCTTAAAGTTGCCAAGGTTGGAGACCCCTTACCTGGATCACTGAGAATTTCCATAGATGTTTCAGTTTAAATGTACATGAAGATAGACATGAAGGGGACTAAAGCTATAACATTAATAACAAAAACCTGCATTTAAAGAGAAAAAGTATCTTACCTTTGCATTGTAAACCTTGTCTCAGAAGACCCCAAAGCAGTGAACCACAGTGGTCACAGAAGGTGGGCACTTTGTAATTGTGAATGCTAAACTTGTGAGGCATGTTGACACTGAAACGCTGAGAACCCACCTGGAAGATAAAATGTGCAAAAGCACCAAAGTTAGCACACTACTGCTTAATCCAATGTGTGACTGGTTGGTAAATTCTGGCATATGAAGCCCACCCATCTTAGAGTTGCCAAGGTTAAAAAACATTGAACTAATCTCAACTATTAGAAAAATAAAGTTTCTATCCTCTCAGGTTGGTTTTTATAAAGTTTCCTGTCACACTTAAAGATATACAGTATTACTGTATCAGTTCACAAATTCTTTAAAACTGGAATCCAAGAATGAAATCAATACAGGAAATCACAGGGTCCTGCTGGCATAAAATGTCTCTTATTAAAAAAAATTGAATATGTTGTCTTGCAAGGCAAGGGGGACATTGAAAATGAGGTTTAAGACAATGTCCCTTGAAAAATGAAAATGCAACAGAAGAGGGATCTGAACAGGTGAACTTTTTAGTAAGAAGTCCATAAGCGTACAGTATTTTATTATACTCTTGAGAGTTGAAATTAGCCTTCTCCAAATTAGTTGCCCTCAAGAAATTAAAACTTACTGTCAGCCTTGGAACCCATATTTTATTTAGAATTTTCAAGGCTGCCACATTTAGTGCCTGGGAATTTGGGAGGGGGGATTTCATAGAGAGGTTAGACTCAACATTAGACTCAACAACAGTCTTCTCATAACTCAAGGACAAGTTACCTTACACCTGGAGAGGAGTGTCTGGAGGGATGTCTCCAGTTGGGATGATGGTTGATTGGACCATGTGATGAACTGATGAGTGCAGGGGATGGGCTTTTGATTTTCAATTGGGAAGGGAAAACCCGAAACTCTCAGATTCGGATTTTCCCAGATGTGCCAATATGATTTCTTTAATAAATTTCTTGCTTGGACGAGCTTTGTTTCTGAGTGCTGAATGGAATGGGGAGTTTCATTGGAATGCTGACACATTATAACTTTCACAAAGCAAATTGCAGTCACCTTTATAGCCTGGGAAGATGGTTCAGAACTTATGTTATATTTCATTTTTTAAAGCAATCATTATTCCTTCCATTGAAATGTTTCATTCTCCACATGTAGATATAATTAGAAGGATGCAAACAAATCAGAAATTGAACAAACTCCACCAATCTGTGACACTATCTCTTTTTTATAAATGGGAGAGATGGTAGCAATTTGAGAGAAAGAGGCTTTTCAAATGAAAATGCAGTCCCTTTGGTGGGTAAGGTGAACTCCCATTGCTAATCCCATTGACAAGGAAGTGATTTTGATCTATCTCTGGCCAAGTGGTATTGTAGATATGGACAAGAAGCCATTGTGTTAAGGCAGGAATATATGACTGTCCTGTGCTTGAAGGAACAGACTGTATGATCCCTGGAGGAGTCATATGGTTCACCAAATCTACCATCATATGGAATCCTTTATAGCAGGATGCTGACATAATAATGAAAACCAGTAGGATGGCATGTAGCATTAGGAATTAGGGAAACAAGGCAATGTACATTTGCCACATGGGATAGCACTAGCAATTTATTATCTTTTATTTTTGTGAAGAGGGCAGAAAAATGAGTGTTTAGACATGGACTTGAGGGACAAGGCAAGTGGCCTGCAAGGAAACACCAACTGGCCAACAATCCATTGTAGTCAGCCATTGGTCAGAAAAGGCCATAGTTAAGTAATTTTGGATTTCTAAGAGTTCTAGACCCATCATGTCTGTGCTCACAGTGTCCTGATGTCTAGATCTGAAGAGAGTCAAAACAACCCAGATCAGTTGTATATTTTAAATCAAGTGATGGAAAGACTTGTGATTTGGAAGAACCTTGCCTTAAACACATTAACTCTGCACAGTTTCCTTTTATTTAGGCATTCCTTCTGTAAATATTTACCTCATCATGGGCTTCCTGCTTCTTCAAGCCAGCGCACTTTGTTATTATAAGCTCATGGCATCGCTTATGGACTACGCAAGTGCAAACTGTAAACAAGAGATTATTTTATCCATTATGAAAGAGAAAAATGAAAAGAGAAATTCTGGGGGATTCATCCCTATTCTCATTCTTCTCCAAGGGTCTTCTAAAAAGCCTACATTAGATTCTGGTCTGTGTGAAAAATGGGGCAGGACAAAAGGATAGGCTAGGAATCCTATTGGAATTGTGGTTTCCAAGTGGGCAAAGAAAACTCTTATGATTCTATCACATTTTAAATAGTGTCAAAATATCTGTTTGCACTTTCACAGAAGGGAAATGAAGTTTTGAGCCTCCATAAACATTCTAAATCAATGAAATCATATTGAACAATCTGGAAAAGGCAACAGACTTTTCCAAACTACCATGTAAGGAAATATTTCTAGAACATAACTGCCTCTTGTTCAAAATGAGCTGTTATAGTGTTGTCAACTGGTTTTGAGGGTGTTTTATTGCTTTAGAATTGTAAACTACTTGGAACAGACTGAGTAGATGGTATACAAATAATACAAAGAAAGTATAAAATAAATTCATATTTATTTTAAAAAAATTGAATTGCTTTGGACATGTTCAACCTTAATGCAGTGATACTTGGACTTGCATCCTTCTATTTCACTGCCTCTCTTGGCATGAGAATAAAACATCTGAAGTGTTTATTTCTGTTTAAGGTTACTCATAATTTGCTGTGTCATCCAAAGCCAAGCAAATTGTAGTTAACCTTAATTACATCCATCTGAAACAAATCAACTTCTAATAATGGATTTTGACTAATTGCAGTAATAATCAATCGCTGAGGTGAAGCACTGAGGTGAAGCAATGGTAGGAGCCAAAATTTTAGTTAATCTGTAAAAATAAAGACTGATTAGTTTATTTGAAAAAAAAACTGGGTAAATTATAGAAGCTTCTAAATATGAATCACCTGATTTTACCACTTGTTTTGCAGCAGTTGTTAAACAAACACCACAGATGTAAAGTGAACAAATTGGTCATTAAGAGAATTAATGAGGTCCCAGAAACTGGCCCAAAGACCAGAAACTGACAAAATACATTATGAATCATGGTCATATGACTGCAGAGTGTTGCAACCAGCTGTAAAAAAGAGCTGGTTGCCATGTGCCCAAAATATAGTCAGATGAAGAGGGTCTGAACTTCAGAATTGAGTCATAAGTATTGCTTGGGAAAGTTGTCAGAACTTTGAATGGTCACTAAGCAACCCATTGTTAAACAAGGATTATCATGGATTATTACTACGTCTACAATTATAGTTTGGAGCTTACAATGGTTAGCCTCTGAGTCTTAATCTTTTAAGGTTTCTAAACTCTTTTCTGTGTAATATTTTTAGTATATTGTATCTTTCGTTCATTGTCTTTGAATTGGCTACTACTTTGAATTGGCTAATATATTGTCATCCTTTAGCATACCAATTTGAAATGGGAACCTTTTTCTGAATTTAAAGATCTTTTGGAAGACTATCCTTATGTCTGTTCCCATTTTCAGTGTCATGTTGCTGTACTACTGCTTCTTTGTCTTTTCTAACAGCACTCTGAAACTTGTTACAGTCCTTCCTGAGATTTTTGTCTTTCTTGGCTTTGGCTTCTCTTGTCTTCTTGATAATTTCCATGATTTGTGTTGATGTTTTCTTTCTTCTGTTTGTCCATCTTTGGCAATCTCATTATTATATTCCTTCTTAATGATTTCCTTAAGTTCATTCCAGAGTACCTCTGGTTCTCTATCAATAAGTTTTATTACTTCAAAGTGATTTCCGATATTCTTCTTGAAAACGGTATTTATATACTGAAAATCATATTGAACAACTAATTAGTTTTCTTCTTCTTCAGCTCATTTGGAGCTTGTTCCACGGTGAGCACCTAGTCATGTCTTTGATGCTATAACTGAAGCATCAATCATAGTTGACAATGACACAATCAATTTGATTTCTATGTATCTGATAATGTCTATCTAGAGGCATCATTTTGGTTGTTTGATGGCTATGTTTGCTTTCAAGAAATCTTGCCAGTGGTACTTTATGAAAGTGAAAGTTGGACTTTGAAGAAAATGAACAGAAAAAAATATTGACAGTTTTGAAATCTGGTGTTGGAGAAGATGTCTGAGAATATCATAACCAGTCATGAAGACAGAAGAAATGGATTGTTGAACAAATTAACCCAGGGCTCTCATCCAGGACACAAATGTCCAGGCTCAAATTATAGTATTTTGGAAATATTATGAATAAACAATCAATATTCATGATAAAAATCTGAGTCTTATGGAAATGAACAAGCCTTTTATCTATGCAAGTAAATATTTCAAAATCTTAAAACCTAAAATAGATAACTAATCTTAATTCTAAAAGGTATATTAATATCAAATAATGTGTCCAAAAGCAGCTAACAGCTCTAGGTATGCACTGATGATGTTACCTAGTTTGGGTAATTGAAACTTCTATAAGAAAACAACCAAGCTCAGGGAGCACCAAAGACCCCTCAGACCTGGATATCTTAATAAATAAGTAACTAGAATTTTCCTATTGATTTACTTTTAACTTTTAAATTAAGAGCCCAATGACAACTATTTTTGTGTTATCAGTTTATCCTGTCCGCACTAACACCTTCTACACCTTCTATATGTTTTCTACTCACAAAGTAAATTGGGAAGGGGTGGGGGAAGTGTAATAGCCAATTGGCTGTAAGCTTCTGAAAGACATCTGATGAGCCATTGTGGGCAGCTGTTAAATCAACACTACTGCACTATACTTTAACCAGGACTCAGTGTTTATGGGGACCATCTGGGGATTTGTATTAATTGTATGTCTTTTTGTGTTTATTTTCTATTCTTATTCTATTGTATGCTGTCCAGATGAGGTCTGCATTACAAAAACCATGAAGGAAACAGACAAACAATCCTGCTGGATTAAGAGGAATGGATTCAGCAAGGTTTATCCTTTATCCAAAGTTCAAGGAAAAACACCAGAATATCTTTCATTATTCTCTGTGGACAGTGGTGGGATTCAAATAATTTAACAACTGGTTCCCTGCCCTAATGATTTCTTCCAACAACCAGTTCACCAAACTGCTCAGAAAGATAACAACCTGTTCTCCCGAAGTGATGCGAACTGGCTGAATTCCACCACTGTCTGTTGAGGGACATCTCAGGTGCTACATATTCAGAACAACTTTTCCCCTTGCTGAAAAGGACTGAAAGATCCAGTTGGCTTTTTATACTTTTTTATTATTCATGTAAGGACTTCCAAAATTAGTGGGAATTTATTGAAAAAAAAAACCTTCAAGGAAGTCATTTCCTCCAAGCTTCTAATGTTATGAGATGTGGAATTGACCTTTACAAAATAACAGAGTTGAAGGGGACCATGGAGGTCTTCTAGTCCAGCCCCCTGCACAAAGAGGAGGCCCTATATTCCAGAAAGTGGCTGTACCATCTCTTCTTAAAAACTTCAAATGATGGAACATCCACAACTTCTGAAAGCAAGCTATTCCATTGTTCTCATTGTTAGGAAATTTCTCCTTAGTTTTAGTTTGCTTCTCTCCTTGTTTAATTTCCCTCTATTGTTTCTTGTTTTGCCTTCTGGTCCTCTGGAAAATAGGTTGACCTCCTCTTCTCTGTGGCAGCCCCTCAAATATTGGAACACTGCTGTCATGTCACCTCTAGTTCTTCTTTTTCACTAGACTAGACAAACCCAATTCCTGCAACCAGTCTTTTATATGTTTTAGCCTTCAGCCCCTTAATGTTGGGAGACTCAGAGAGGAGATGCTGGCTAGGGAATGATCAGATAAGAGAGAGCATACCCCACAATTGTTTAACGGGCAGAGAAAGAAACTGAGAAAGGAACTTCCCTTACTTTTGGTTGTAAAAGAGAGAACAGAAGATTTGTAAGATTCTGTTAAGGTAGCCTTAAACAATAAAGTACAATTAGCTCCTCTGATCAGGTTTCCTGTCTGGTCTACCTGACACCTAATAATCAGGGTTCCTTATAGATTCCATACATATTCATAAAATGTACAATTTTTCTTACCTTGACATTGGTACCCTTGCTTTCCTATTACTCCCCTGTTGTTTAAAAAAAAAGAATAGTAAAGCACATATTAGGGACAGACGAAAGATGTAACTTCACACTTTCATTTATCATATAGTGAATGGCTAAAAATGACTATACAGTACGGAAGACCATGCTGAATACATTCCTATTTCTGCACAAACATTCTCCTTCTAATTCCACAGATGCAAATAAATAATGTGATAAAACTCACTTTGTCTTCTTCCCATCTTACATTGTATGAAACACCACCAAGCAATTTTCTTTTCATTTTTTCTGCTAACTCATATGTTTTCTAGTATTGACAGGGCTTTGCCAATCTTACCCCTAACATCTTCATTAGCTGTGAATGTTTGGCAAGGGCTACCTTCTTTGTTTCATCACTGCAGAAACCGGAAAAGCTATCACTGAACTCTCTTCATCACATACCTATTAAAAGTACAGATGTAACACAAAGAGGCCCTATCATCCAAATTAAACTCACATTAATCTAAACATGACCTTCTGTTGTGCTTCAATTACAATTCTAACAACAAATTAGATCCCACTGATGTTCACTTCTATGTAAAGATATATGGATCAAGTTCAGACAAAGTGTTTCTACTTCACACTGAGGGACAGTTGCTTAGCAATAGAATCAGATGGGAGGAGACAATGAGATAATCTGAAGGAGTTCACTGAGCTACAGTTTGTGTAACCATGCCATGTGGGAATGCCATAGTAGTGGCTATGAAGTTTAATGTGGTTGAATATTCTCAATATATTCAATCCTTTTTCACTATTTGGAAATGAGAAAACCCAAATCAAGGAAAATCTATACTAATTGCCTTATAATGCAAACCTGTACCAGCAAGTCCCACTACATTCAGTGAGTCTTACCGCAGCAATGTGTTCACCTGATTACAATCTTAAACTTTTTTTTTTTACTAGAATACAAAGAATTTGATATCCACTATATATGCTTGCATAATGTATGATTAGGTAAAAAAGTACATAACCACAGTTACGGAAAGCCTTTGCATTTTCCCAACGTATAAAATAATGACATCATTATTTCATTAATTATTTTCCTGAAAGGATTAATGTAAAGGGTTTCCAATAGCCAAAACAACAATAATAGTTTTACCGTGAAAAAAAACTAAGCCATATGATATGAGAAAAGTCTCCATGTAATAAAATTTACCATATAAAGTCTCGACAGTGTGAACAATAGGTTGGTTGTCTAAGATAGGTGGCCATAAACTTGTGCCCATTAACCTGATGGACCCTGCGTCGCACTGCCCCCTGGCGCTTCCTGGGGCGCATCCGTTCCCTAAATACTCTTTCTTCATTGTCTTTGGGTGCTGAAGGGAATAAAAAGAGAGAGAGAGAGAGAAAATGGAAGAGATTAACAAATATTAACTTAACATTCCAGGCACAAAACTGAAGATCAGGAAAAAAAATGCAGAGTGGACAACTTCAAATCAATTCTCTTATATCTCTATATGTATTCCACCACACCTCTGTACTCTTTTCTGATATAAGTATTGTGAATCCCTTTGTTTTAAATATGTATGACTGTATGAATAGGGTTAAATGTATGGGGAAACTTCATTAACCTAGTGTCTTTAAATGTGTTCGACTCCAAGTCATTCCCAATGGGCATACTGATTGGAGATCAATGCATTTAGATACCACCAAGTTGGAAAAAGCTGGTGAAATATATGAAGTCATAAAGGATTCAGAGATGGATATATAATTTTGAATTATTTAGGGACTAATAAACTGATAGTTGGGAGGGAAAATGTCTGAGATATTAAATTAGATTTATTATGTCCCACCTTTCTTCCTGGAGTTTAAGATGATTTACATGGAGATCTTTTATCCTTACAATAATAACCCTATGAGTATAGTGGGCTGAGAGACAAAGAGAAGCCCAAAGTCAAGATTCCCTTCCTAAGGATGGATTTAATCCAGGGTCTCCCAGTGTGTTGGTCTTATCCAACACACTGATTGCTACACTACAATAGCATATTTTCAAAAGCTAGGGGCTCAGTGAATTTCCACCAAGACACTCTCCACAATTTCTCAGAGAGCTCTTGACAACAGATCTTGCTGGAGTGAGCCCTTTTTGAGGATGTGTGCTGATGAAAGCGGCCTGCAATTGTGGATGAGCTGACAAGGCTGAACATAACATTGTCACCTACACTGGTGTCCAAGGTCCAGCACACAATCCTTTCCTGACCATTAATTCTCAGAAGTCTATATATTGATTGATTGTAACAAAATAAATCACATTAT
This sequence comes from Laticauda laticaudata, assembly GCA_004320025.1. Taxonomy (NCBI): domain Eukaryota; kingdom Metazoa; phylum Chordata; class Lepidosauria; order Squamata; family Elapidae; genus Laticauda; species Laticauda laticaudata. Next base: position 15,005 of record BHFT01047109.1, on the reverse strand, counting down.
ATCTCTTCCCTTAATGAAATTGCAGCATAATAAAGCAAATTAAAACAGCATGAATGTGAAGCATCAGCACCCTACCTGCATTAGATATATTGAAAATTAATTATTGATGTGAGGTAACAGCTAATTCTACTAATATACCTCCTTTCAAAAGTATAATAATCAGCATTTTTCTACATTATTCGATTTGCTTTAGGCAATCGGATATAAGAGCCAACCAATTGTTGTTGTTGAGAAAATCCCTTTTGTGCATCAAAATACTGGGATTTCATATTCTGCATTTTTTGTTTCTTTTAATGGAAATGCAGCACTTTTCTCCTTATCTGTTGCATTAATCACAGTTGCTGCAGAAGCCATGATGTGCAGGTATCTCTCTTTCTGTCTCATACACATATGTACATTTTGGCTATCAGCTGTGTTTCCAGCATCAAAGCAAAGCCACACTGGTGCTTTGCTGCTGCTTCCTGCTGTGTCACATTTATCTGAATAAGCGCCTCACAACAGCTTCAACCCCAGCTCTTGGGGAGGGAGGCGGAAATGATAGGAAGGACTTGCATCATCCAGCCTAGTTGAAGAGGGACATCTATGGGAATACACCCAAAGGATTCAACCTGCAGGTGATGATCTCAGAGAGCTGCCTTGTGTCCTAATGAAATATATAGGAAGAAGGGGGATCAGGAAATTTTTCTGGACATGATTCTTTGGATTTCAAAATGTCCAACATTTAGCTAATCCTGAGCTACTAGTGTTCTACAGAACTCTTAATGTTCTTAGGAAAACTGTGAGCTAGCACAATGTGAAGGGTAACATACCTAAATGGTTTTCCCAATTATGGATATCTGCCTCTGAGATCCTGTTTTAGGCTAAATGTGTGGCGTGTAACACCCTTTGGTGTCAATCAGTTTTTATTGAGGCAACCCAAGTATCCCCAGAGCACTATAGCAAGACTTCTGGTAAAAAAAAAATCCTCTAGAATTTCTATTATTTTGTATTTTGGTTAATTTTATTCAGATACACAATGGCTCCAGATTAGAAACAAAATGTAAATTTTGCATGAATTTGATCCATGGACTCTCCAGCCAAAAGAACTGGTTGCAGCTGAATTTCAGAAGCATACCTGAAATAAATTAGCTTTTCTATGGATTATGATGATTTGCAATTTATAACCTAACAGATCTGGAAGTTACTTGATAAATAATCTGATTCAGCTCAAAATTTGACTCAACTGAATAGTGAGATGTTAGAGGTAACAACTCACAGATGATTGAAGTTCCTCTTCTTTGAGTGGGACTCCAATGTACAGAATCTGATCTGCTATCTTCTGAAGTTGCTTCCCCTGATGTTGTAAGACAAGATAAGCAACAGTTCAATGCGCAAGACAGTTTGCAAAGGAAAATAAAGGACAGTCTTGGTATTTATTTTTTTCTGCTGTGTCTCTTTAAATTACTACTGAATATTACTACTGCTATTCCCTTAAAATTTAAGGCAGCCTTCTCCAATGGTTGAAACATTTAATACCCACCCCCTTTTTGATTAACTAGTTAGAAAGAGCCACAGTCAAATCCTCATTCTCCTCTCATATACAGGAGGAAAAGACAGGACTTGCCAATCCAAAGATGCAGCAGTCCAACTATAATGTTCCAAATGAAGGTTCAAATGATCACTTAATCTACATTGAAAAATGCATGCAACACCTCTTATAAAATTACCCTGTGCATATTCAATTGGAGTACAAGTGGTAGAAAGTTAGTAGGAAGAGCAACTAAATGAATTGTTAAGAACAACTTTTGTACTCTTCATCACCAACAAGAACAGGGGTCTCCAACCTTGACAACTTTCAGACTTGTGGACTTCAACTCCCAGAATTCTGGCTGAGGAATTCTGGGAGTTGAAGTCCACAAGTCTTAAAATTGCCAAGTTTGGAGACCCCTGAACTAGAACATGTGGAGCCTCTTCCCACTATATCAAAGAGTTTTCCTAACTCTATTATGCCCCATGAGACTAGAAATAGGCAACTTGGTGACCTCCACACATTTTAGAATTCAGCTTCCATTAGCTCTAGCCAGCATGGCCAAATACAAGGTACCATATAAGTTGTAATTTAAAATATCAAGAAAAAAACCTAGTCACATCCTTGTTTTTTTTTTAAGTAAAAATCATTGATAAGCAGCTGGACCTATTCTACTTTCAGCATGTGAAAAGGCTTTACTGCAGCCCATGCTGGAGAATGGCATGGCTCATAGTGGATATAGATTATAGAAATGCAGAGAAGCTCCAAAACAGGATAGTCAATAACAGGATATAAATCAATGATCCAACTCAGCAGAAGAAAAGTATAGTGCCCATATCTCCCTAAAATACATTCTCTGTCTTATTTTCTCAAAACATGGAAGGTTGCTCTATATAAGAGCCACACTGGAATATGTATGCTACACTTTACTTAAAACTAAAGAAAACTAAAGAAATATACAGCATTGTATTTTCAATTTGTTTTATGGGGCTCTGAAATAGTTACATGTGCCATAGCAAAATCAATGATGTAATGAAAAATCATAACTTAATTTAATTTTTGGTACACACTCAACGGAATTTAGGAAGGAATTTGGTAACAAGGTCTGATACAGCTAAGGAGTGCCAAAATACATTAGCTCAAATCCAGATAAAGCAGCTGAGCTGAAATGAAGTAATTTAGAATTATAAGTCAATTATCATTGGGCAAAGGACTAAAAAAAGGAGCATTAATTGCACAGTATAGACCAAACATGCCTATAACTGATCCAAAGATGAGCTAGTCTATGTCTCACCCCATGTTAAAACACAGCATAGCAGCAGGCCTTGTTTTAGGTTGCAAAGCAGATATAGGATAATTTTGGAAAAGTCATGCAAGCTGCACTCATTCTGATCTTGTTAATACTGTAATTTCTAACTTCCTGGGCTTCATATAATCTCATTTTTTAAATTTTTTTTTCACCAATTGACCAGGGGAAGAACTTAAAACATCTATACTATAACTGATACATTGGGAGATGTAATTTAAAAAATGTTTTAGTAATCAGATAGATCCTGCCCTTATGTTGACTGAAGCTGTAATTCCTATACATCTAAAAAGGCATGTCAAGTCCAGGATTTTGGACTTGCGATCCAGTGATTCTCCAAGGATACTTATAAAAAATATATTTCAGAGCAAGATAAAAGGGGCCCATTTTATTGGAACATATGGTTATAGAAAATCAAGCTTTTCTATTTTAATAGAAACTAACTCTCACTCACTCAAGAAGTAGGTAACCTTTTGAGTTGGGGCAGTGGGCAATATTTAGAACTCACAAAATGGCTGCCCCTTGAGGACTTCCCTACAATATTCTCTAAATCGCTGCCATTGCCAATATGTTCAGTCACAAAATGTCCACTGATGTTTTCTAAATCTTCTGGTAGAATTTTTGTTGGGCTCAAACATATTCTTACACACAATTAAATATGATGTTAGAAGCCAGTGCTCTGTTTTGCAGCATGGAAGCTTATATAATTTGTTGTTTGTTATCAGTATTTTTTATTTTTAAAAAACCAGGTAGGATAGAAAGTCTGAACTATCTGGAGTACATTTGGGTGTCCATGGGTGCCATGTTGCTTATCTGTAGATTTACTGGGTTAACATGATGTCCAAGAAAAGTGGTATTGTATATTATGTATCTATATCCTTTGAAGATTCCAACTCATTTTCATTTAACTTACTTATTTCTCAGGATTTCTCTTCTGCCCAAATTATAAAACTGAAATACAATAAATTCTGACATTTCCCTTTTCTCAGCTGCTACAGAAGGGCTGAGAGAAAGGGAAAGGATGAAAAGACATCTGGGCTACAGAAAGTTAGATTACTGCTGCTTCTACTGACTTAAAATGTTGTGTTTTTTAAAAAAACCAACTTGTTTATATAGCTTGTGCACATAGCTTAATTACTTCCTAATTTTATCAAATCATAATTTGTCTACAAATTAGACTAGGATCACCCCTCTTCAGGCAAAGGACTAATTGATGAACCATAAAGTAATTTATTAAGACTTGCATTCAAAGAGAGGAAGGAAATTTGCAGAGAAACAGAAAAACATAAGAATAAGGTTCACTCATTGCTTTGGAGGTCTGTGTTAAAGCTGGGAACGAGACTCCCAAATCCATTGGGGCTCCCAAATCTGTTGGTCAATATAGCAGAAATATGAAAGAACCAGAATGACATCTGTATATATCCTTGTGCATGGAGCATGCATGTAAATCAAGCATGCACAACTTTTTCTGGGTTGGCATTCCAAGCAAGTTGATGGGGCCAGGATAAAAGCAACAATAGTTTTAATTGATATTTAAATAAACTTGAACAAGTTAAATACCATCAATGTAACCATTTACATTTAATCATTCTCCCTTGTATTACAATTTGAGGGCAACTTTTGAAGAGGTCCTTAGAGCAGCAGCAAAACTTTTGAGGGCCATTGGCAGCGCAGGGCTTCCAGCTGGGTTCCCCTGTTTTTTTTTTCTTTTTTTAAACATACACAGAGAACACTATTTGGTCACAATTGAGCACTTTGAAGTTTCATTTATTCCAATGAAATCTCTCCTGTTCAAAGTGTGACTAACGTTTAATATTAGCTGGATTGTGCCCCAACACACATTATTACATTGTTACTAATACACACACACACACAAAAGTTTGATAACTTGTGCTTCAGTTTATGCTCCAGTGAATAAAGTGGCTGGATTTAAGGCACTTTTGTGTGATTGATGTGTCAAACAAAAGGAAATCGAATTTGAGCCACATAAGGCATTTAGTCTCTCTAATGTTTTTAACTATTCTTCAACCCCATAAAAGTTTTTAACTATTCTTCAACCCTATAAAAGTTTGAACAATACTTATGATAAAACTATAAATTCTATGGACAAATGTAGCTATTAACTGGAAGCCACTAAAGATATGAGTGTCTTTGTGTGAATGTGGGTGTGTAAGTGTTTGTACAGTATATATGTTTTAAAGTAGGATTATAGGAGTGTCTGATGAATAATCATGGAAAAAAGTAATTGAGATGGGAGCAGCAGAAATCTCAGAAGGAACAGAAAATGGCATAATATGTAGACTTGACCAAAGTGTAATCATCTTTATCCAAAAAAATTGCCTTCTAATTTGGTTTTAAAATACAAAGCAGAGAGCTGGAAGGTATGACACATAAAATTATGAATGCAACAAAAACCAAAACTCTCTACCCTATTTCTAACTCCATGCCAGAAAAAAATGTTGTTAAAAGGATGCTCCTTTTCTATAATTATACAAACATACAAACTCTACAACTATATGATTATTTATAGCAAATATGCTGGAGTGAGACTATACAATTATTACTTCAAACCCACACAAGTGAATCATTTCCCTCCAGGCCAACAATTTAAATAATTCCTTCACACCACTGGGGGTCACTCTAGCATGGAATTTAAAACAGTATCACATGTTTTTCTGTTCCATTATTAGGTTTTGAAATCTTAAAAGCCAATTTCCCAGTTGCATGCACCAAGAATGGACTTTCACACAAAATTTGTGAAAAAAAAATATGTGGAAGACTCAATCGTGTGTAGGAGAAGGTCTAATTCTAAGATTTGGTCCGAAATATCTATGAACAAAATATATACCATACCAATTTGTGAATTCACAAAGGGAGAGAGAGGGAGGAAGGGAGAGAGAGATATTTTGTTATAATAAATTGATTGTCATTCAGTTTTTGTCATAGAAACCTTAAGGTGCTATACAACAGATATCCACAAAAAGAACACAAAAAAGCCTTTTTCATATAAAAATGTTGGAGACTTAAGCTGCAATATTAGTATCTTCATTTTCTATAAGTACATATTTCCCCCCCTCCCACTTTGAGAATAGCTACCCAAAAATGTTCAATTATTTTAAGGGGATATCCAAAACATCCATATTCAATATTTCTATCAAAAGATAGAAATACAGATGGAGATTATTGTTTGTATGGTAAATTTGCAGATGCAAGTACTGAGATCAAATGTGAACAAAATGTGTCTGAAGGGTTTTTCAAAACACTTTACTGCTGTCCTAAACATGCTTTTTAAAAGGCACCAAGGGCTGGTTTTTCCCCAGAAGACATTTCACTTCTCATCCAAGAAGCTTCTGCAGTTCTGAATGAATGGTGGAGTATGGAAGAATTTAAAGCCTTCTATTCCTCACCATTCAGTCAGAACTGAAACGTTTTCAAGGGGGAAAAAAACTACAAGACAGTCCAGTTACTTTTTGAAAACACTTTTGGGACAACCGTGACTTGAATGATTGATAATCTCCATAGAAACTTCATTTACATTTCCCATAATACCTTCTAGAATGACATTATTTTGGGGATATTACAGAAAATCAAACAGCAACTTTTACATCCCATAAAAGAGAGTAACGTTACTGATAAACTTTTTAATTTCACTATTTGGTAAGTAAATTAGTAGATGGAATGGTGTGGATATCTGTTGCATAAGTATAGTACAGAACAGTGGTTGGGGGACACTGGCCCTTTTATGATTTATGGATTTCAACCATGCTGGCTCAGGAATTCTGAGAGTTGAAGACCAGAAGTTATAAAGGGGCCATCATTCCCCACCTTTGGTGAAGGAGAAGGTCCATAACATACCAGGTCTAACACTCCCTAAAAACCTTGAACTGACATTGATTGTTGTCGGAGTGGGATTCAAATTTTTTAACAACTAGTTCTGTGGGTGTGGCTTAGTTGGTGGGCATGGCTTGGTGGTCATGTGACTGGCTGGGTGTGGCCAACTCAACATCACTCACATCGAGGCATGCATCTTCTCACCTGGCCTCTCATGACGGTTGGGGATGCTGCAAAAGTTGTAAGTGTGCAAAACAGTCATAAGTCACTTTTTCAGTGCCATTGTAACTTTGAATGGTCACTCTACACAAGTAAAGTATCAGAAAAGGAGGAAAAAAAAACTCAAGAGAAATTCCTGAGATAAGAAGTCCAGGCCTGCCAAGAATGTAATAAGGGTCAACGGAGAGGCAGTTTCTGTAAGCAACACCAGAATGTTTCCTTCCTGCCTTCCTTACAGGATTAGGCCAGTAATTTCTTCTAACAACCGGTTCTCCGGACTGCTGAGAATGTTAACCTGTTCGGTTCTAGCGAATAAGTGTGAACTGATAGAATCCCACACCTGATTGTTGTCGCTTGGACCTGAATTAAATATTTTCTTATACTGAATTAGCCTTCACTAAGGATTCATTTTATTCTATTTTTATTTTGTCTATTTTGTACTGGTATGTGAGGAAGATTTCCACTATTGCTCAGAGATAGCTGGGAATTATTTATTTAAAAAATCTGTTTTTTAGTCTGTAACTTTTATTTTTTCAAAAACAACTTCGATGAGATCAAAATGCAGAAAAACATCACTGGAAAATAATCAAAGCTAAGCTACCAATCAAAATCAACAGAATAAAAGTAATTTTTGTAGGTCCAAGTAACAACTGTTATTCAATTACTGAAAGTTTATTTTCATTTTTAAAAAATTTATATAAAAATCATCAAGCTAACCTGATAGACCATCTTTAGATGAGGAACTCCTCTTAAATATTCTGCCCTTCACTGGAAAGATGTGTGAAATCAAATGTAAAATCAATAACTTTCCTGAGTTTTTTTGCAAACTGCTTTAGCCCTCTAACTGCTAAAAGCCAATGAAAAAAACCAACTTTAATTAAGGATCTTTTGATTTAAACAAAATTCTGCACAGGAGTACACTGTTTTTTGTGGACACGAGACGTTCTATTCTGTTACACACCAACACACCCACATATCATGCATAGTTTTTACCCAAATAGGTAAACCAGCACACTCAGTCCCTGTTGCACTCTTCTCTGGGTTCCCTGTAATTAACTTTCTTGGTGACCCTATAGTCACCATACCTTGGTGAAGCTATAGATATCCTCTGTATACCAGAAGTGTAATTTTGGCCACAAGTAGGAATGTTTGTAGCTTGAATTCTGGAAAGAGAGAATAACTCAACAATTACAGAACAGAACAGAGCAGAACAACAGAACTGGAAGAGACCTTGGAGGTCTTATAGTCCAATCCCCTGAACAAGCAGGAAACCCTATACCATTTCAGACAAATGGTTATCGAATCTCTTCTTAAAAACCTCCAGAGTTCGGGCACATACAACTTCTGGAGACAAGTTGTTCCATAGATTTACTTGTTCTGTCAGGACATTTCTTCTTAGTTCCAGGTTGGTTCTCTCCTTGGCTGGTTTCTATCTATTGCTTCCAGACTGTGCTGTCCTTAAAAAAATTGTTTGACTAGCCAGATTCAAAACAAATCTAAAAATTAAAATATCTGCTGAAATAAATCACTGTGAGATTAAAAAAATAACTGTACAATTAGATTTCTTTCCATCATGTTACTGACTACTCCAACTACTACACTGCAGAAAAAGAATTAGATGTATTTACTTGTCAGTGTGTCTATATGAGTGTAACTCTTACTTTTCACGACTGCCACCTGAAATCTTTAAAAAATAATATTTCTTTCCAGGAGGAATTAAATCCTTTTATGGCATGTCACCTACCAATTCTGGTTTAGTTTGTACATTGCTTGGCTCTCCAAAGTACTACAGCTGTTACTGGGGGCGTCTTGGCTGTTTCTATGTTTGGTAACTGCATCATTGGAAGATTTCACTCAACTACTGTCATTCTTTCCCACATATCCTGACATCAGAATAGTATCTGCTGTGACAATGCAAGCCCAGCCACAGAATTTGGGGGTGTGTGTGTTCTGGTCAGCTTGGTGGCACTGCCTAATGTTCTCCTCCATTTGCTCCTGAGCTGTTAAGCCAAGCATTTGCAGGTAAGATGACTCAGTAATGAGAAGAAAGCAGTTAGTCTCTCCCTTGAGTTTGCTCTTCTCCTTGCTCATTGTTAGAAAAGCCCGCTTGTAAGCATGTGCAACAACCAAGAAGAAGGGTCACTTTGGTACTAAATGGTAACAGATACCAGATGAAAGCAAACAAGGTAAAACCTGGCTGAATTCTCTTATAATGTATGCTTCCTGGAAAGCTGTTAATACTGAATTGGCAATAAAAATATTCATAAGTCTTATATCTGGCCCTGTTTGCAGAAACAGCTTAGTAGTGCCTGTCTGTTTGTTATGCTTAGCCTCAGATGTGTAAGAGGAAAGGTTTGCCATACCTGAATCCATATAACAATAATAGTAATTTATTAAATGTATATGCCACCCAACCCTTGGTAACTCTCCTGGTCCTTATTTAATTCCCAAGTGACAGGGAAAAGATTAACCAACTCTTCTACTTTTCTTCCATTCATGGATCTACAAGTGGATATTCATAGCTTTACTTTGGATTCAGATCTAGATCAGGAGTCTCCAAACTTGGCAACTTTAAGACTTGTGGACTTCAACTAGAATTCTGGGAGTTGAAGTCCACAAGTCTTAAAGTTGCTAAGTTTGGAGATCTCTGATCTAGATGATCATAAGATGCTAAGCTATGTTGAACAATGTAATGTTATAGAACAATCCTCTGCATCTACTTTTCCTCCTTTCAATTGTGTCTGACTCTCAAAGACTGCCCGGACAAGTTCCTGTAGTTTTCTATTTCAGAAGTGGTTTGCCATTCCTCCTTTCCAAAGTGGAGAGAAAATGGCCAGCCCAAGGATACCCAGCTGGTTTTGTGCCCAAGCCGGAACTAGAATCCATGGTCTCCTCATTCTTCCAATATTTGAACAGATTCTTCAAATCACTTGAGGGCAGGGCAAGAAGTAAGGGGTGCAGGATTATTAAAAAGAGATCTAACCTAGAATTAAGGTGGCAACTTTGACAGTGGAAACAACTGATCATGGAATGGCTTGCCTCCAGAACTTGTGTGTGCTCCAACACCAGAGGTTTTTAAGATGAGACTGGACAGCCATTTGCCAGAATGGTGTAAGATCTTCTGCTTGGTCAGGGGGTTGGACTAGAAGATCTCCAAGGTCCCTTTCAACTCTGTTATGTTTAAACTATATGGATGGGTACTTTCAATCCCGCAGGGAAGACAAGAATTGTACACAGGTGCTTGCTGGCTTTTTCCTCCAACTCTTTCATCTTTGTGTTTTAAACGTCTATTTTGTAAAGACAGAGAAAGAAAATTCCCTGTCAAACAAACATATGTGCTTCACAAAAGACCACATATTCCCTTTATGTAAAGGTATGCCAATGGAAATAATTGAATGAAGGATAATGGAAGGTGGAATAATTTAAAGTGGGATACTTATGTTCATATAGTCTGTAACTGTAACTTCCCTGAAACATTAGGAATTGATGCAAACACACTCTGGGTCTAAGATTATGTTTCCCCACTTTTCACATACACATCTCACATGCATACACAAACTTTGCATAGTGGCTACTATAAATTTTGGAAACCGAATAGTCAAAAATTCATTACAGACAAGTTACCCCAGATAGCCACAATCAAAGTAGCTTTAAAAATAATGCAATTTATTTATTTTATTGATTGGATTTACATCCCATCCTTATCTAATCTTGGGAGAGAAGCAACTGCTCGCTATAAATCAACAAAAATGCCCTTCAGATCCATGTGATCAGAAACACACATAAGGTACATTGTTAATAACTTCTAATTCTTGTATTCAACACTGAGACAGATTATGTTAGAATGTAAGAAGACTCCCAAAGCCTGTCTACCCCAGCACACAGATGATTCTGGGAAGGCCACAGGCAAAACATAAAAGCAAACACATTTTTCCATTAGTGCATACTAATGTACGCTTGCTCTGATAGTGGAGGTAATATCTATCCCTGATGACTAGTAGACTGACTTGCCTGAATGTCCTTGAATTTAAAAAGGATTTTCCTGCTCTCTTATCTAAAAAGGGTACCACTTCACAGCTCTATTCCCAAAGATGTGGAAGCCGCAATGACCGGTAAACATCAGTGTAGTCAATTGGAATATTTTCATTCCCTTTGCGCCATCTGAGAGGATGAGATTAAAATCTAAGAGCAGAACTCAGGAACCAGAAATCTTTGCAACAGGGCTTTGATTTAAATACTTCTTGTGTCTAAATGAAAAAAAAAACAGCATAAACTTTTGCTGAACTGTAAACATGTGTCATTCACTAGTGTTTTTTTTTCAAGGTTTGAACCCTGCAGAGAAAAAATGATATAAATACATTTCTGTCTTTATAATGGATCATCTTTTACATAAAACCTGAACCACATGAGAGAAACAAAGGCCAAATATTATTTTTTAATTCTAACCAGTAGTTTGAAGGCATGACAGAGCTTATTAAATATGGGCCTCTGGAGGCAAAAGAATGTTCTGTGGCTGACTTGGTCCAGGACAGGACCATGATTTATAAGACGACTGCATTTCTGATGTTTACATAGCCACTAAAACAAAAATGCACCCTGCAACTTGCAAACTGCACAACAAACTCTGGATATACAACACCTCTAAAAAAAACAGAAGGAAAGCATACATTCACTGAGGAGACAGTCATGCATCTCAAAGCTTAATCACTCAGCTTCCGGCTAAATTATGACCTTGCAAACAAACAATCACCAATATTTGATTTTTAAAAAATATTTCTTGACTGCAGAGCTAGGGGTATATCAAAATAAAGATTGACCATTTATATAATGATATAAAGTGAGTGATTGGGAAAATATAATCTTATCTTTTGGAGAAAAGTTATCTTTCTTAAATGCAACATCAACAAGTCTTCATCTTTCCAGTAAGAAAGACAGTAGAACCTACTCTGTATGGAACTTGGTAGGTTCCAAGTCCCTCGTTCTGATTGGCCGAAAAGGCCACTTACGGATTGGTTCACTAAGGTCACTAAGAACCAATCAGAAAAGCCGGATCAACGGAGGTGGAAGAGTAAGACTAGTGTCATTTGCCACAAGCCGGCAGGCAAGCCGCTAGTTAAAGGGGCTGCCGCGGCTTGGGCTATGTTCGCGTTATCTTGCCTGCAGTTAAATAAAATAGTTGTCGCTGGAACCCGAATGCTCAGCGTGCTTTCCGACAGAACCCATGAGGTGGACGAGGATGGGATCGTCATAGGAGGTGGACTGACAGCACGTGGTGATCTGCAACGGAGAGAGAGAGAGGTATGTGCCGGTAGCAACGCGGTCGCCGCCACCCTTCAATCCTGAACGAGGAGGATTGGAATCGTATATGACTCGCATTCTTGATGTGGTTTGGAGACAACAGATGGAGAGAATTGCAGACCGAAGAAAGAGGGCGGTCTTCCTAAGGCGACTCGGAGCCAGCTGTATTCAACATGGCGAGGCGCTGGCAAAACCAGACGATGTCAAACAGGATGACTTGGTCCACCTGACGAATGCTCCGGAGGCACACGACTGACAGTTGTCTCAATTTGGATCAGGAGCACGAAGTTGGGACAAGAGGACCAGGAAGGAGGATGGGAAACCATAGGTTGAATTTGTAGCAGCCTTAAGACACATCTGAGGCAGCCTGTGAGTCCAAGACATGGACGACGCAATGAAGACCGCGGCGTAGTCTCCGGCACTGTAGACTTACTCTTCAGAGCAAAACTACTAATAGCCGAACATACGTGCCGAAGCCATTGGCGGGGAGGGCGAGCCCGCGCCGAAGCAGCAAAGAAGGAGTCAGGCACCATCGATGCGGGCAAGATGACGCGGGTTTGCCAGGAGCTGGCCAACCCAAGCGCAGGGAAAAGAAGGCAGAGGGGGGAGAGAAAGCGAGCTGGCGGCCGGACGAGACCACCACGAGGAGCAGTCGAGAGCCAGAATTATACCAGAGGACGCCGACGAAGATGTCAGTAGAACTTGTGGATGTCAGATAAAGATGAGCGCGTGAAGATGAAGGGAGGAGATCGAGCGGGGGAGAATTTCATGCGAGGCTGGGCTGGAGCGAGGTGCACCCGGCGGCTGAGATGCAGGTTCCTGTGACGCAAGATATGCTGGGGGGCTGGGTAATAAAAAGGGGGCAGCATTGAAAGGGTCTGCCACAGCGAAAATGGTATAGTCAAAAAGACGTACCCCCGGGCCGCCCTCCCCCCGCCCCCCCCCATGGGAGACACATCACACGCCCAGACATGATGCAGCAGACAGGGTGTGGCAGATGTAACCGGCGGGAGAGGATAAGCGGGCGGGTACAGAAGAAGATGCTCAGAAGATCGACCGATCGGCAAGTGCGCAGGCGGAAAGGCGGAAGGAAGTGTCGGGATGAGAGAGCAGGTGAGGGAGAGCGCTGCGAGATGGGAAGTCGACTCAGGGTCATTCCTGATCAATGGTAGTCCTGGGATACCAGTCGGGGCGGGCGCGAGGTACGAACAGTTAAAAGAGGAGAACGTACAGAAACCAGGAAGACTGGAGTGTTAAGAAGGACTGATCAGGGAACGAGTGCCCAAGTGAGTAGGGGGGCCGGTTGGGGAACTTTATTCTGAGTTGATGAGTGTAAACACCGGACGCTGAAGAGTCTTGGTTCATGACCATCGGTTGACGTGCGACGGCGCCTAGGGCGGGTGGTGTAGGGTATCGAAGATGGTTTGCAGCACTGGAATTGGGATGACGGGGATCAACCATCATACGCTTACATCCAACTGAGACGGAAACCTACTCCAAGAGATCAAGATTTTGACAGAGCTTCTAGGGCAAGTACGCAGGGGACCCCAAATTCATTAGCTAGACCTGAGAATAGGCCCCCATCCATTGAAAGCCAACGCCGTCCATTCGCGCTAACACCGCAAAAATCTGACAAGCAGCTAAAATAAGTTAATAACTCAAGGTTTAGTGAACCAATCGCAGTCCATGCAGGTGGGACCCTATCGTCACACCTGAGAAGCGCGATGGTCAGTGCGTATCTGCGGGACCAAAGGCAACCGTGAACAGCGCTTCCAACAAGGTGCGATACCCAGTGCGCGTAGTGCAACATTACCTCCATTGCCAGGTGGAGAAAAATAATTTTGCAGAAGCTCGAGCAGCAGCACGGCCATCAAAGGCTACCGTTGATCCCATTACAGAGAGAATGAGAGGAGATTAGAACACATAGAGGGCATTCAATTAACCGCTTCATTTGGGTGTTAGCATTGCCCCAGGCATGTTCCAAAGGCTCATGAAACTGCCAACGAGAAGCAAAGGGGTCTCCCATACTTCGTGATTACGTGGGTCCGTCGAGTGGAAGAAAATGGGCCAGACCGCGAGGCCAGAGTTGAAGAGAGTCTTAACAGAGAAAAAGATATTTAGGAAGTCGAGCCGTCAAAGTAAAGAGGGGAAAAATGTGAAGGCGTGGCCAGTGAATTGTTGGGCTGTTTAATTGTACGGAACGAGAGCATCTACCCAACTGGAAAAAAAGTGAAGGCTAGTAAAAGCACGCGTCCAGAACCAAAAACGAAAGACCATTCCAGGCGTCCTAGGCCTGCGATGAGCCAGTTTTACAAGCGTGTTCGCGCGCCGCATGAAGAGCAACGAATGGCAGAATCTCGTAACGAGCGACGCTAGATAAAAAAATGCTGGCTGGGGGCACAGACAGAAAGCCGGTCCGAGGGTTCGTAGAAGGCCTATTAGCAGTTAGAACTTCTCATCAGTTGTGAGCGGAATACTGGCTCTGACGGTCGACTGGTGGATGCCGGCTCACCGGGGTCCGAGCGCATCCTGAGTCACCAACTCGGCAGACGAGGCAGAGAGGGGCAGGAGCAGGGCGCGCGGTTGTACGGTGGCAAGATGTCTCCGGTGGTGGGAACGGCAAATTAGCGAGTCAACGGTCAGTCGGGAGAGCCTCGCAAGTCATCGCGGAGTCATAAGGAGTGTCGCATGGTACCTTTACGTAGAACTGTTTTCTTATTGGTAAAGGCGATCACAGCCGTCTTCTGAATGGCCGTAGCATGGCAACAGCAGACATAGACATTCTGCACCAGAATATGAGTGTTTTAAGTTCTCGCTGGATCGTCTCTTCTTTGTGGTTGTGGG
>BHFT01047105.1:58174-73818 GCA_004320025.1 Laticauda laticaudata | reverse complement strand
AGTATTTAATAAGAATATTTCATTCATTCAGATCTAGGATGACTTATTTTTGTGTTCCCTTTATTTTTTTGAGCAGTATATTTTCCTGCTGCTTTTTCCTTTTCTGAATTTCTTTTATTGTCTCATGGGCATCAGTAAACTGGATAACGCAACAAGACTGAATAACAGGTTCCTCTTCGAGTTGAAGCTTCTGCGATTTCTATCTCTGTTGTCAAGCTCAAGAAACTCTTCATAACATTTAGATAAATAGAATGGAAATTGTATTAGCTTGCAGGGTATTAGGACATCCTTTGCAAGTTTGAGGTTCTTTGGTCTAATGTTAAATACATAGCAAAGGTTTACAGAACCTACCACTGAAGAAGTCCATTTAACTGTAATTTAATGTTTCTATTCTTTCCAATTGCCAAAATAAGCTTCACTAAAACATCACACCTTCTTTATGAATAGAATATATGTTATGTTTGGAAACCACATCTCTCCCCAATATTTGGAAAATACCTGTGGTTTGCTGAAGCAGAAGCCACCTTACCTTTTATTTCCAAACGAACCTGGTTTTGTGCTTTGCCCAGAAGATTGGTAGCCACACAGGTGTAAGTTCCCTGGTCTTCTTTCCGAGCCCTGATGATTTCTAATGTTCCATTTTCATGTGCTTTATAGTTGCCACCATGCAGTGTACTTCCCTGGCCGTTCTTAAACCTCATGAAACAAGAATAAATTATTTTTAATATTCAATACACAAACTACAAAAGTGGGGTGTGTCTGTGTGTCCAACCTGTGTCCCACAGTCTGTCTGAAGCCTTGGATGTGGCCTCACAAGATCATAACTTTTAACATTATTATATGATTTATGTACATTAACTATATTATATATTTTATATATGGCCCAAGACAATTCTTCTTCATTTGATGTGGCCCTGACAAGCCAAAACTTTGGACACCCGTGCACAAAAAGAATTACTACCTAACCTTCTCCAGGTGGTCTATTGATTTATTTGAAGTATATATAAATCTGGATAAAGTGTATCTACTTTTAATAATGGCTACTTTGTCCTTCCAATGCCACATTGGTAACTTGGATATCTGCTGATATTTTAAAAAAATGTTTCTGTCTTATTTATTAACAGTAATATAATCAATGCAAAAACCAGATACATACTAAAAAGATGCTGTGGCTTAATAATAAAATTCTTACCATCGTAATGTGGGAATTGGGGATCCAAAGAATGGACAGTCAAGAAGCGTCCGGTTGTTCTGAATCACTTTTATCAGCTGGTTACGAGGGACAAGGATCCGAGGAACAACATCTTAAAACAACAAAAGTGCATTGTCTGTAGAACCAGTCAGCACTGTTATTTTGCTTTACTGCAAACATTCTATGCTAATGTTTAAATTTTCAGATTTAAGTTTTTGACTGCTGAGATTTTGCCTGAACTTTTCAAATATGAAATATTTCATAATATTTATGAAGATTTTATTTTTAAAAATTATACTTTGATGATTGTGATTTATTGAATTATCGTGTTTTCCCACTATAGTTGGGGAACCTACATGGCTATTCTTATTTGATATATTTTTACACCAAATATTAAAAATTTTCTAGGTAAAGAGCAAACAACAACAGCAACACCAAAACAAGAAGATGGATTTAAGCTTTCCCTTCAATGCTTCTTCTCACAATAATTATCTTTTACCTATTTCATCTAAACTTACTCATTTCTACAGTCAGAAAAATTCCAACTTTTAAGTTCTTATCTTCATATACTCACAATTAAATTCCTTCCAAACTTTTTTTAGATTGGATGGTAATGAAATTTTATTTATTTATTTATTTTTATTTGCCAATTGCTTCCAAGATAATAGGTATAAGTAAATACATAGTTATAAATACATGGATACATATAAGAAAAATAAAAAAAATATAAGAGAAACAGGGATGGCAGGCACCATTGGTGCGCTTATGCACACCCCCTACAGACCTCTTAGGAAAGGGGTGAGGTTAATAGTAGACAGTCTAAGGTTAAAGTTTTTGGGGTTGGGGAAAAACCACAGAGTCAGGTAGAGTATTCCAGAACACTGACCACTCTGTTGTTGGAAGTCTTATTTCCTGTAATCAAGTTGGTGCGATAAACCTTGAGTTTGTATCTATTGTTTGCTCTAATGTTGTTATGGTTGAAGCTGAAGTATTCATTGACAGGTAGGACATTGCAATGTATGATTTTATATACTATACTTAGAATCAGACGAAGGCGGCGTAGTTCTAGGTTTTCTAGGTCTAGAATTTCAAGTCTGGTGGGCATAAGGTATTCTGCAACAAGTTAGAGGAGTGGAGAACTCTTTCTTGTGAAATATATTTCTGGACTTTCTCAATTGTGGTTAATATCAGATACGTAATGTGGGTTCCAGACTGATGAGCTGTATTTGAATATTGGTCTAGCAATTGTTTTGTATGCTCTAGCTTTAGTAATATTACCACGAGAAAAAGCTATATGTAAGATTAGGTTAACAACTCCTAATGCTTTTTGGCTATGTAGTTACAGTGGGCCTCTAGCACTTAGGTCATTTGAGATGAGTCCTCCAAGATCCTTGACAGAGTTTGGATCATCAACAAGGTCTTGACTATTCAGCCTGTATTTAATTTTCTGATTTTTTTGCCAATATGTAGGACAGAGCATTTATTTGTTAATTTTGAAGTTGCCATTTGTTTGACCATTCTGAGACAACAGTCAAGGTCTTTTTGAATGGTAGCAAGGTATTGTTGAATAGCTTTACATCATCAGCGAAGAGAATGCAGTTGCCTCTTGATATGATCACAGAGATCATTTACTTAGAGTGTGAAAAGAATTGGTCCTAGAACACTGCCTTGGGGGACACACATTGTTGACAGGTACAGAAACTTGATAGGATGCTCCCAGTTTTGACCATTTGTTGTCTGTTTGACAGGAATGCTTCTATCCAGTTACGCAGGTGTCCAGAGAAACTGTAAGATTTTTAGTTTTAGGAGTGTTTGTCATGTACCACTGAGTCAAGGCTTACAGAAGTGCATGTAGATTGTGTCTATTTGCTTTGCCCTGATCGAGTTGTGTAGTCCATATGTTTTTGCAGTGTAAGAGTTGCAGATTACAGGATAGTTTTTGGTCCCAAAACCAATTGTTTATTTGAGAGTAGGTTGTTTGTTTCTAAGTGGAGGATGATGGATTGTTAATAATTAATTCCATGATTTTACAGGTGATGCAGCAAAAGAGATTGGTCTGTAATTTTCAACTAGGCTGGGATCTCCCTTTTTGAAGATGGGGATGACCATGGCTTGACCATAGTTTTGGGCAAGAAGCCGGTCCTGAAAGAGTTTTCAAAGATTATGCTTAGAGGTTCGGCCTATGGCAGTGGATAGCTTTTTAAAGAAGTAGGCAACGTATTCCGTCTGGTCCAAAGAATGAGAAGATGGTTTTAGAATTGTGCAGTGCTTTTTTCAACAATGCCTTCTATAAAATCGATATGTATATTAGATCCGTTGTAGTTTGTCTGTGGTTTGACTAGGAATACTGGGCATGATCCATTGCTGTTTACAAATACTGAGCCAAAGAATGTGTTAAAGAGGTTGGCTTTAATGGTGTTTGGTCGTTGCAGGCTTTACCAGGTCCTTTCAGGGGTGGGATGGACCTTTGAGTCTTTTAGTTTGGTTGTTTATAAAATTGTAGAAAGCGCGGTGGAATTGGTGCATAGAAGGTTTTCTTCTTGTTTATGTTGATAATTGGTGCATTCAGTTTTTATTCTGGTGGCATAAATTTTTGGTTGGCTTCTGAAAGTTGGCAAACGTGACAGATTTGTTTTTCTGCCAAAGTGATTTCTTTTTGGATTGAAGCTTCCTTATTGTTTTGGTAATTTGTTTTTTTCTGGGTTTGGGAGGTGTTAATGGTAATAGTTTGATGACTCTTTTGACTTCAAGTAAAAATATGTTGCAATGGTCTTCCACAGTATTGCATCCAGAGAATAAGAAATTGCCAAATTAAGGATGGGAGATCATTGTCTATATAAGATCATTACTTGCCTTTTTTGAAGTTATAATTGGGGATTCTGTCATGATGATTTTTGTGTGGATGTATGTTGAGACAAAAGGTCAGTTATGTTGTGGTCACTGTTGGAAAAGGGTTATTTAATTTTGTATTCCGTAAATTGAATACAAACTATTGCAGAAGATAAAGATTGGAGACAGTTTAAGTCCCAGTGTTGGGTTACTAGTTGTTTGTTCTCATCCCAGATTTATTACTGCATTGGTAGAGGTTGCATGGTGGGTTCAGTTGTACATTTTTAAGGGTCATTTAATATGAGATAAGATTGAAGTCACCAAGAAAGATAAAAGCGTGGTGGGCAGGATGCTGTATTTAGTCGTGTATTTAGCTTGTTTGCATGTTCAGTGTCATAATCAGGGGCTCTGTAACATTGTAAGAACTGAAATGTGATATTTAAGGACAAGTTCACAGATGATGGTCTCAGGAAGAGGCAAGCTCCTGGGTAACTGGGATGTTGGGACTTTTTGAAGAAGATAGCAACCACCACCTCCTCTAAGGATTTCACGATCTCATTGGTAAACATTATAGTCTCTAACTGTGGTAATGGAGTCAGGGACAGAGCATTGAGCCATGTTTCACAGACAAATTATAATGTCGAATTTAGCCGTATTTAGTCAGAGGAGAAATTTGGTATTTTATTTACAAGGCTTCTTGCATTGAGTAGCTTGCATTTAAGGCCAGTTGTGGTTGGAATAAAGGTAGTTAGGGGCAATGTGTGTCCTATTTTTGAGTGATGTTGGATTGGATGGGGTGGGTTTGGATGAGGAGTTGGGGTTGTGTGTGACTTTCTTTTGATGGAATCATCTCTGTAGTCAATGTATAGGTCCTTTTCTCCATTGTCTAGATGGTTTTTGATGTTCTGCGTGGAGTTTTACGGGAAGTAGATTCTTTGCAGTATGGATGACCCAAGGAGTCTCAGGTTGTCTTTTTTTTATTATAAAGTAATATGTGCATGAATTATATTAAGCTATGAAATTCCATAATCAAAATGCACAAAGATGACCTGAATTACCTGAATGGAGATATTCTGATGTAGATATTGAATTCTGCTCTGATGGTTTTAAACAATTCAATTTCTACTAAATCATAACAAGAATATATATATATATATATTCCATACACTTCCATACAGAAGCCTGATGATGGCAGATGAGATTCTGCTGAACGTTGCTACAACTTTAACAGAACTACAATGAGCTACAACTTTAACCAGAACTACAATGACGTGGGATAATACCCAAGGAAAGCTAACAGCACAAATATATATTATATATATATTTGTTTTTTTAAGCTCTCGCAGGTATTACATTTGTGCTGTTTAGCTTCCTTCGGGTATTATCCCACGTTCATTGTTCTGTTAAAGTTGTAGCAACGTTTCAGCAGAATCTCATCTGCCATCATCAGGCTTCTGTGTGGATGTGTGTGTATATACAGACACACACACACACATATTCTTTTCATGTTTGAAAAGCTTTCCTTTTATTTTAAATGCTAAATCACCTTGTTGTCCGAAACAACTGCATATCTAAACAAATTTTCTCATAATTTCATCAGTGGTTGCGATTATTATTTCAGTAAGCCATGGCATCTTAGCATGGTTTAGCTTTCTTTGCATTCTGAGTTGAGCCATTGCGATATATAGAGCAGAATACAATAGCTCTTTCAAGAAACTACCTTACTCATTGCTTAGTAACAACCATAATGTATATTAGTTCCTGGGAAAAAACAAATGATTTAATAAGAAAACAATTGCATTAAAAAAAGGAAATTATTTTAAAGGTTCTTAAAACTAGACATATTAACATAGGTAAAAAACTGAGAATTTGGTCTGTTCAGTGCTTACCCAACACACTAACAAATGCATTGGCTAACAGATACCCATGTTCATTAGAAGCGTTGCATTGATATACACCACTGCTGCCACTCTGGATGTCCCGAAACATAACAGTATCTCCAGTAACTTCACGGCTGGGATTGGGAGCAGAACCTTGGAATCAGACGGACATAAATTAAGAGATATCTTTTGTTTCTTTTTGTAATAATGTATATCAAATGAACACCATAAAAGCATCTAAAATTGAGCAACCAATCTCATCTGATGTGAAGAAATAATGGATGGAAGTTCTCTCTTGACCTGGACATTCCTATTCTTAAATATTGAAAATGAGAAGCATTTCAAAGTAGCAGTTCCAGTCATATTGGTCCATAGAACACCTTGTTTTTCAATAATTTGATATAAATCTATATATTACATTTCTGTTCAATGTTTATTTCTATGGTCTATCACTGAGGCTGTATATCTAAGAAGGAAATATTCATTATATTGACAATAAAACAAATTATCCTGAATTATGTTTGTACAGATAATAGGTCTTTCCTTTCATTTTAATTACTTACAGTTAGCATTAGCAATAGTGTTTATACTTATATTCTGCTTCATGGTGCTTTCTAGCCCTCTGTAAGTGGTTTACAGAGTCAGCATATTGACCCCAACAATCTGGGTCCTCCTTTTACCAATTTTGGAAAGATCGAAGGCCAAGTCAATCTTGAGTTGGTCAGGATCAAACTCCTGGCAGAGAGCAGAGTCAGTCTGCAATACTGCATTCTAATCATTGCGCCACCATAGCTCTTTTAGGCAAGTAGCCCTCAACTATGATCATAATGGAGCTGGGAATTTCTGTCATAAGTCAGGAAAGTCGTAAATTGGGACACCCACATAATTAACCTGATTTGATTACCTTTTTTTGCAGCACTCATTAAATGAATGTGGCAGTTGTAAAATGAATGCTTCAATTTGTTAAGTGAATCCCATGGTTGTTACAGTCATCCATTCATTCCAAAAAAGCCAGAAAATAGCAAAAAAGCTTTGTGAATCATAATAATCATACGATTAGGGAATGTGCAAGATGAGCTTATTGCCAAATGTCCAGAATCGAGTTGTAAGTCATTTTTTGGTAGACTTTATTCAGGGGTAGGATTCCACCAGTATAACAACTGGTTCGGTGATCACACACTTTGTGTGCATGCTCACCAAATACATGCTCCGTGTGTGTGCTCCACATTTTAAAAAGCTCCAATACTTACCTTTTACTGCAGTCCCTGTGAATAAAACAGCTGAGGCGTGGCAAACCACTCTGCCGCACGAATCAGCTGTGCTCTAAAAAAACAAAATAAAGCACAGGAAAGAGCAGGGGTGGGTGGGTGGGCCCACATGCTCATCGCATCAAACTGGTTCACTGCCAGCTAATCTTCGGAGCAAGGGGTTCACCTGAATCAGTCCGAACCAGTAGAATCCCATCCCTGACTTTATTGTAACTTTGAATGATTGCTAAGTGATCAGTTGTTAAAGAAGGACTACCTATGCTTAGTTTTTGTTTGTTTTGGCTAAATATCCCATGACTATTTCTTTTGATCTCATCCTCAAAGCATCACCCAATTATGCATATATCACATAATCAATCCAGAGACTACTGAACTATTGTAGTCTGTGAGCATTGAATAAGTTCTTATGTAGCTATCTAGAACAGCCACATTTTAGAATGGAGCAGAAAACGTCCACTGTTTATGCAGACAGAAAGGTTTATGCCATTACAGAATTTGGAATGCAGAAATATGGTAAATTTATAAGGGAAAGGAAAGATGAAAAGGCAGCACAGGACAGTGATAACTGAGAAAAACAAAACTCAGAACCTCTTAGGAAGACTGAGAATATATATAGAAATATATAATATCAAGACTACAGTAAGTCATGTTTGTATATCAATGCGTGATATGTATGAGGTCTACCTAAAAAAAGCAAAAAATCTGATGTAAATGTGATTTAAACATCAATCTCAAAACCCACTTTAACGTCATAATTTAACCTCCAAGAAAACTCAAAGTATGGAACTACAGAAATACTGTTGCATGTTAACATGCCAACAATCAATTATTTTTAATAGCATAAAACAAATAATTTCAGAAATGAAAAATGCAAATAAGCATTGACTAAAGTATAAAGTGAATTGAATCCTCTGGAGCTTGTATTTCACACTTCGTTGGTATCAGCAATCAATTGTTTAAAAATTTGACCTGTCCTTCAAGCAATTATAACTTGAAGCAATAAAAATAGAATTAATCCAGATGGTCATCAGAAGTCAAGAGTGACAGGGAGAGAGGGAGGAAGGATTATCAGCAGTTATTTGAAAATATCTTTACCTTCCTTCTAACAATAATGAAGTCAAGAAACATATAAATCTTTCAAGTAATTAGGTTCTGTTCTTGCTTACTTTCTAGAAGTTCTCCATTCACAAGCCACTGGACTGAAGGTTTGGGGTTACCATTGGCACGGCACAGCAGTCTTCCATCTTCACCAGGTGCCAAAATAAGGTTCTCTGGTTCATCCAACCAATATGGGGAGGCTTTAGAACAAAGTTATAAATATAAAAAGACACTATGGCTATCATTATAGCAATCCACTGGAGAAAATATGGATATGAAAGAAAAGGAGAAAACTACAGGAAAACTGAAGTGACTACAGGAAGCCAAATTGTGAGTTCTCTATGAAGAAATACTGGAAGATAGACCAATCTTTCAATGAAAGGAAAGTAGGCACAGAAGTTGTTTGGAACATAGCGAATACAATTGTGTTATAGATGAACTAGTTGCACTTTTTATAGAAAATCTGAGTTAAGAGAACACTTTTCTAATGACTGGAGGCTGAAATGAAGCAAGGGCTTCCTTACAATTAATAATGGGAGTTAATATACTTAATTGGGATGTTCCTAAAATAAGCAACAATCTGTAGATATTGAAAGCAAGAAAATCAGAACAGAAATAAAAGGCAGCTGGAACTCCTCTTTTTTTTGCTATTTATTAATTTACTTGCATTGAATATATAGAAAAGGATGAATTTTGGAAAACCTTTTGAAATATTTGTTAGGAGAGGCAGAAAAAGAACATTCAATGATATAATATTTGATCTTTAGGGCAAATTGGAATAAACATGTGGCATATAAATGGGAATGTATTTGAAAAGGTCTCATAATTTGAATACATTTTGCTTATTTGTCATTCTTTGAACTCTTAGAAGGCCAAATTATTACATTTATGTATGTATCAAATCTATTTAGCTACCCATCTCACAAGATGTGACTTTTGGCAGTGTAACAACAAAGATATGCAATAAGAAACATGTAACACAATGGTCATTAAAAAATAGTTTTAAAAGCACAAGGCATTCAAGTGATTAGATTAGCAAGGGAGCCACTTCCCCTGGTCCCCAAACCTGGTAACATAGACAAGTCTTGAGAAACTTCTGAAAAATAAAAAGGGATGAAGCTAACCTCGCTTTGGGGAGGGTGGTGGTGAATGTTTCATAAGATGGCCAGCATGGCAGAGAAGGTATCAGCCTTGCCAGGTAGACCAAAGGGGAAACTTGACCAAATAAGCTAATTCTATTTTATTACAAAGCTGCATTAACAGAATTTAGCAAGTCACCTTTATATCCTGGTAACTTAGGGAGGCTCCTTTCTTTCTCTACCCACTATGTAGTTATATCTAGTCTTTCTGACTGTTTCCCAATTCTCTATACCTAAGAAACAATGATAGTTGTCCACTTGGCTGAATAAATATATGTAGGTTTGTGTTCAAAACAGTAATTGGTTTCTCAGGAAGTATTCTAATACCATGTTCCAATCATATGGTCAGACTGACCCCAGAAATATTTCCTATGTAAGCCTCTTTCATGACTCTTTTGCACAACTAGCTGGTGGAGAATAAGAAGGCACAATACACATGACATACCTTTCACTTTCACCAAGATACTATGGCGGCTAATGCCCACTTTGTTGGAAGCTAAGCAGAAATATTCCCCAGAATCTTCCTCAGAAATATTTGCAATATGAAGAGCCTTGTTAAAGTTTTCCAACTTGATCCTGCCAGATGGGAGATCACCACCCTTTTTGTGCCACATGATATCTGGTGTTGGACTGAAAGAACAACAACAACAACAAATCCAAAAGATTTAAGCATTTGATGTCAATTTTTTCTAACATGAATTATGTATTATACGAAATTTTCTGGAAACTTGCTGCCTATTTTAAGGGTAGAATTTTCAGTGTCCTCTCAAAATAACCATTCTCTCAAAATGCCTGCCAAACAATTTGAGAGGCAAGAGAGTAAAAATTAAAAATATTAAAATATTCATGTGTAAAATTGTTAGTTTTTGGCTCCTGAGAGTAAATATTTCAGATATAGATTTAATTGTGGTAGTACGAACTTTGGTGGTATAAAATACTCTTCTAGCCATCAAAGTTGGCATTAATTTCTAATGATAATAGTTACAAAATGGTGAAACATATATTGTGATGTTACAATGCATGCTTTCATATTTGAACTGTGGTATATACAAGCGTGTAAGCTGTGGAACTTGCATGTCACCACAACAACTTTTCATCACTTGCTCCCCTTGCCTATAAACATCAATGAACTAAAATTATATTTTCAAATTTTTACATTTGTACTTGTGAAGTTAACTTTTATTTACCAAACCTAAAATCAGTAAGAATAAGAATAAGTAACTATGATTTTATGTCCCAGAACATAGACCAGAATGTATTTGACAAACCATGATTTCCCTGATCCCAACTGGTACGTACACTCCTGAGGCAATGCATTCCAGCAAGAGGTCTTCTCCTCTTAGCACCATCTGACTGCTTGAGGTTCCAAGAGGGTACATGAAGCTGGGTTGCCTTTCTGCAATACCTCGGGCTGAAATGAGGACATAAGGGAGGAAAAATACAGAATTGTAAATCCTTCTCCAGATGGCAGTATGAAAATGAAAGAGAATAGAAAACAAGCAAATTAGAGAATCTTTGCAACATCCAAGACCTGCTATGGAAATCTATAAAGAGATTAGGAAAATATAAACGAAAGAAGATTTCAGTGGAAAAATCAGACAATGGCACAGAGACATATGGAAAGAATGAAATGAAGCAGTAATAATAATTGTAATAATAATAGTCATCTTGCTCACATCAAAAGCATTTGTCAGGTTTCAAGTTTAACCATGTACAAGTTTGATGTTTAGAACAAGGGAATTCTAAGTTTTTTATTTTTTAAAAAAAAAATACTGAAGAAATGTGCCTATGTTATTTGTACCTTTGTGAACATTGTACTATTTGTGAACATCACAATCACCTATGGTATTCAATAAAATTACAATGTACTTTAAAAATATTCGTGAAATTTACAGTGGGAAAATATGAATTACAAGAAACAACTAAAATGGTTAAATCAAATGTTATTTAAAAACATTATGTAATAAGATAGTCAATATCGTGCTGGGTCTCATGGAAACACTGAAGTTCACTTAAATTCATGAAACCTGATTGTGATTCACCCTTGCTCAAGTGAAACATTTCATATTTTGACACTAAACTATTGAGCAAGCCATTCCACTGAGCCATGAACACAAAGTCATTGTACAATATATTTCACAAAATATATTATATCGGGTATAAGACTTAGGTATTTGTAAGACTGCCTCTCCAACAATTCTCTCTGACCATCCTGTAAGATCTGAGAGAGTTGGCATATTCTGGGTCCCATCAAGAATGTAAACAATCACATTATAAAACCCAGTAGATACCCCTCATATGTAACTGTGTCTATCTTCTGAAACATTCTGTATAGCTCCAATTCAATTGGTCTTTAAGACAGAATTAAAGACCTAGCTCTTCTCATAGGCACTGAAATAAGGGTGGAATGCGATCCCACCAATTGTATTGTAATTGTGGTGTATTGGGGGGGGGGGGGGGNGGGGGGGGGGGGGGGAAAGGAAGAATCATTATCTCCCAGTGTGCTGTTGGTACTTTGTATTTTACTTTTATTGTTTTTAATCCTCTATAAGCTGGTTAGAGTTGTCAGCTAGTGGGCAGTCTTAGAATTCAATGACAGAAATTCTACTTTAGATGTGTTACACCAGCAATCCGCAACCCACCCACCCCCCATCTATGGCCTGGTTCCTGGCTGCAGCCCATTGATGCAACCAGAGGGCAAGCACGTGAAACCCTCCCTTCCCCATCACTACCACTGCTGGTCCGCAGAGCCAGAAAGGTAGGGACCCTTGTACTGCACTATCAGAAAAGTGTACCTTTTCTTTTCTATTCTCACAATAGTGAATATAGCCTTGTTTGTACAGCAAAAAAATTAAAAATCCACTTAACCAAGCTAACACATAGTGTGATCCAGGGAAACTAAACATATGTCAACTGAGTTTTACTGATCTATATTTGAAGAAAACTAACAGGCTCAATTAGTTCATAGTTATTTCATTCAAGTGATATATGTATATTTTCTTTATATAACAAATCCAGATTTTTTTAGGATCCATTCCAGAGTGGAAAAAATGTCACACACGGAAGGAGCTACCTCAACATTAAAGCCAGTAATAAAGTTTAAAAAACAACAACAACAAGAAAATTGTTCCTCATCTATAGCAGAGAGCATAAAAAGCTTTAATTTAAAGAAGGTATCTGTATTGTTGGCTGAATTACTTATTAAAATACATAGGATGAAAAGGTTTCACAAATCTGATTATCTATTTTAGCATTATAACATAATGAAGTTGCACTGAAAATCAAGGATTGATTACTGATTTAATAGGGAAGATTCAAAGTACAACATTGCAAAAGCATTCTGAGATTGGCAAAATCTTTTGGCCTCAAAGTTATGGCTTTATTAAATGTTTAATTAAAGCTAGATCTAATATCAACTGAATATCAATTTAATGGGATGCAAAGGACAAAACAATTAATTCCATAGATCTAAATCACACTGAAGAATGGAAGCTTCTATGTTAGGTTACAATACTTGAAACTGACATGATTCCAAATATCAGTTCTAAAGATTCTTGTCATTGTGAATACCTTAATAAATCATTGGATGGAGCTCTTGCTTTTGATTTGTGCACAAGTATAAAAATGAGCTTATGCTATGTCTAAATATTCTACTGTAGCAATCACAACTATATTTCTAAATAATACTAATAGTTTCCCCCTCATGGAAATATGAACTCCAGAAGAAAAAAAATAAATAAAATAAATAAAAGATTTCTGTCCATGATAAGAAGTTACAGTTAACTTGAGGAACAAAAATAAAATGCCATACCATTAGTACTTATTTCATAAAAATGAATTCAAATTCATCAAAAGAGGTTTCAAAACAAGAAGACAGCTGACATAAGATCTTTTAAAAAAGCCATTATGTGGAAAGAACCTTGAACAAATGGTGTCATAAACAAGCAATTATTCCATGCTGTTCAATATGGACTAATTTTGTTAATTAAATGAAAATTACCACAGAGATTGACATTTCCCTAAGCTCTGAGCATGTGAATGGGCACTCCATACACCAAAAAATATATAAAGCAAGACAAAGGGGCAAATATCAGCACTGTAGACAGGTTAAGACAAGCATCTGAGCAGAACAGTTGTCAAAAAAATTCACAGGTGCACAGAAAAATTTGCAAACAGAATGTTAAAAACATGTACAGATAAACAATTAAGATACAAAGAAGCAGCAGGTGTGTTATTTTTAAAATATTATTTATTTACTAGATTTTTATTTTTCCTTTTCTCCAGAAGTTCAAGATAGCAATAGATGAAACTTCTTTCTCTTTGGAGCTTGACAGGATTGTGTTAATAAGCGTTAATAGAAAGAAATGTTTGCAATTAATCATTAATTAACAGCTCCTAACAGAGGGTCTTTATGTGTTAGAATACTGGACTAAATCTTCCTATGTAATAGGGCATAGGTACATACGAGTATTCAGTTTAGAGCAGATTTCTATTGATTCACATATAATGGAATTCTGTATAAATATCTATCCTATTTATGAATATGGATGCTGATGGTCTCTTTCTCTCTTACATACATTTGCCTGCAGGAAAGGAAATTGAGTTGAAAAAAAATCACACAGAGCCAGAAATTATTTAGTAGCTCTTACATAAAAAAAAACCTGATTAATGGTTTTATTAAGAATCCAAAGAGAAACTTTCATGCTTATTCACAAACTACAGAAGACAAATAGGTAGCATCACTAAATATGCTAGTGTATAATTAGTTAATATTGTTAATAGATTACTGATGTAAATTAACTATTATGAATCTTTGAAGCATATGTTCAAATTGCTTAATCGACCTATGACAGTTGCTATGCCTCTTTTTGCACATCTAGGTTCTAGTTCCAGACAGTTTGAGTTAAATTTAGAAAACATTCCTGCTGGAACACCTAAAGATCTGCTGCTACTTAATAAGGACAAACTTGAGTCAAATCAATGAGTTGACTTGGTACAAGACATATATTCTTGGAGATTGCTCGTGAATGCCTTCCAGGTTTGATTAAACTTACTAATCAATGACTGATTGCAGGAAATTTTCAGGGCAACTGAGTTTGTAAGCAACAGGGATTGTATGAAATATCTAAATTGTTCTTGTAGTTCTTCTACTGAACTTCAAGTTTTGCAGGTATTTAGATCAAAGTACAGATGAAGACATTGAAACAGAATAGTTCTAGAAGGATATCTCTATTGTTAAAACTGGGCGGAAACAACTTTCCAATATATTTAGAGATAAATTGCTTATTCAATTTCCACTGAAATAATATACCGAGATGCAAATACTTTTTAAGGGGGTGTTGCTTTTGAACCTTAATTCTTCAAAGCTTTGCCAACCTAAATGGATGCCATATAACAAAGCATCCACTTTTTCATAGGTTATGTACTGTTGAATAATCCTAACATTGTTCTTTTTCTTGCTTATACTCTATGCACACAGATTTGTCTCCTGCAAATCTACCTATTACTGAAACAAACACTGAACAATGAAACGGTGTCTAGATAGCCATGCACCTATCATAGGAGGCAAGAAGTATAAAGCTGTGAATAGGCATACATCCTTTTAATTGGATTTATAAAATGTAATAGAAAGAGATTATATGTTACTAAATTCCACGATTCTGACCAACGAGATATTATTCATATATTTCTGTGAGTAAATCTGTTTTGTGAAAAAGCCAGAAGAACAGAACATTAACTTTAGGATTATGGGATTAATCTTAATTATTTTTTGTCAGAATAGAATTTCTATAGTAATGTTGCTCAAATTTTGACACTGGAGCAATGAATGTTTTCACGGATTAAAATTAAAGATGCTTTTCTTTGGCATGCAAAAAGTTGAAATACACACTAATCCCAACCATTCTATTTTTCACAGCATAAGCAGATATGAGGGGCAAGGATAAGTGACACTGACACTGTCATTCTCCATAAATTGGAGAGAAATAAATATAGGAGAGCTTTCTCTACTTATTTAGAGTAATCACTTCATAAAGAACCTTAATTTTCCAAATTATAACTTGCTAGAAGGGACTATTAAATTTCCAAGTTTCTTAAGGCTGCGTAGGAGAGTTTTATAAAGTATGGAAAATGTGGTTTTCTAAGGAAAAGCATGGAAGAATTGGACTGTCTGGTTTGCGATGAACTAAAATCCAGACAAAGTGAGTACTAGGGCATGTCTGCCACCCCCCCCCCCCCA
>BHFT01047105.1:33897-58158 GCA_004320025.1 Laticauda laticaudata | reverse complement strand
CCCCCCCCCCCCCATCCTTTCCCTTCTGCAACACCCAGCAGAATATTCTCCACTGGAAATGAAATGATGGAAATCAGCCAGACTCCTATGATATTTCATTTTTAAGTCTGACTTCATAACATAAAATCAAGCAAGCAAGCAAACAACAACAAAAAGCCCCGAGTTCACTGGAATCCTTCATCTTTGGAGTTTGCATCTCTCTCTTATGAGAATTATACCCTTGTATGAAAAATGAAAAGCAAAGATGTACACAAAATCTTTCATCAGTCTTGGAGGAAAAAGGGATTGATAGGTACATATCAATTCTACCCTTAGAAACATAAAGGTAATTTAATCCTTATTCCCATAGCAAGTCTTTTTTTAATTTTTTTTTGTATTCTCTAGTCCTATAGGAATATTTTCCAAGTCAGAAATAATGTGGATTGAATTCATCAAAAGAAGATATATCTGCAAGCAAAACCAAGAGATGTTATGTGTTCTTTGGGTACACAATAAACAAAGATACATTCATTTCTCATCTATCGTGCAAGGCTATAATGAATAATGTACCCAGTTTGCTGCACTTCTCTTTAAACAAATAAATTTGTAGTACACGGATCAGGGGGCCACTCTGCGTATACATCCAAACAAGCATTCACAAAAGTAAATTACTTTTTCGCAATTTTCTTTCCCTAATTCCAGTGAAATCAATCCCTTCCTAAATATCCACATTATCACATAATTTGCATGCTACAGAAGAGCCTGGTGATTCTATCATTGAAAAACAATGTATAATTCATGATTCTTCCAGTGTACAAAAGGAGTGAACAGAGTTCCATTGAAGCATTTAAACAGTTAGGTAATGCTACTGCAAAGAATATCCATCATGGTTTTTCCATTTATTTGTAATTATAGATACATATTTTAAATATAAACAATGTAACAATATATATGCATATTGTTTTGTTTTGTTTTGTTTTGTTACATATAACCATAAAAAACAATGCCATCAAATGACAATAAATAAAGTTGAATTTCACAATGATTCATGGATGATAATATTGTTTAAAATATGAATTGTTCATCTAATAGTGATGGAGACAAAGTGTTTGTTTGGAAGACTGTGCAGCCTGAAAAAAAAATGGTAGGATAGAGATACATGACTATTGTGTTTATCAAAGTGTCTCACAATTTCCACTGACTGACCAACAAGTGATGTTAATACAATAGTAAGGTTAGGAACAGAGAAGTTAGAATGTGAGGATCTCCAGAAGTCAGTATTGACTCACCACTGTACATGTCAGTGTGATTTCGAAAGGATGCTTCATTATGGGGATACTCTGTAATAAACAAAATAACATGAACTTTCTAAAGCAACAAACATGCACTGAATAACCAAAAGGTAATGGAAAGGAAGAGCACAAAAGAAAATTAATTTTATAAATATAAAGTGCATGCCAGAAAGAAAAGCATATGAAACATCATACACATAACATCCAAAAAGGCCTGAAGACTGTTTAGAAATAAACAAGATTACAGCAATGTAAGATGACATATTAAACTATAGGTGTGTTTGTTTTGAAAAAAAAATCACAAACGTGCAAAATCAAAAAAGTTGCAAAAGTTTTTAAAGAAAACATTGATTACATTTTTGTATTTGGCTTCCTAAATATCAGGAAATTTTCAACAGATTTGTCAAACATCTCACAAAATTGGAATTGTTTGGCTACAAGTTTTTTCAAGCACATACAATGAACAAAATATTCTTGCTAATTTGCACCAAATGCGATAAGTAAGGATTAGAAGCAACAAAAACAACTTTAAAACAAAGAAAGAACAATGAACATTTCAAACTTTGCTCATGCAAACATTATTAGAATGAGTTGTGTTTCATTCAAAAAATAAATTTTCAAGAGACATCCATGACTGACAATGTTATAAAAAAAACCACATAAACATTAATTCCTGACAGAAAAACAGGAGCAACTATTTTTACTATCCTTGACGTCTACTTCTTCAAAATTCTCTGAGATTGGTGATAGGATTTCAAACTCAGAGGAGAAAATCTAGCACTTGGAACTCCCAGCACCAATAATTTTCTAATTGAACTTTTCTGACATTAGAAAGGACCAAGGATAATATGAGGAGGTGGGTTATGGGGTGCCCCAGGAAAACCCTGGCTCCATACAATGAATGCATTACCCATATGTTACCAAATCAATGTTCTACCTTTCCGGCTGTGGAAATATTGTTTCCTACACTTTATGACCCTTTCTCCTCTCTATCCTGCTCTATCACGAGAAGAGCTTTGAATCACAGAGAGCAAAACCAAGCAGGCTACTAAAGGGTAAGGAACAGAGCAATCAGCTTCTTGTCACCTTTCTCCACTGGCTCCATGAAATCCTAGGACAGTTTAGATATGTTGCTAAATACAAGGCTGTAGAATGATAATGCCTACTATTACAATCAAATAAATTGCCATGGAAAAGCATACAAGCTAACAAATATTTCTGAATTTCAATGAAACAAAGCAAGAATAAAGATGAAAATAAATGAGAAGGGAATTAAAAGGCAAGATACAATAGAGTGAGTTTCAGAATCTGTAGAATCAAAAAGTCTTAGTGCAGGAGGGCAACCATTAGTTCTGTGCCTCAATAAAATTTTCTGAAATTGTTTACATCAGGTTTATAAAATCTCCTGTGTCCTATTAAAAATATAAGATGCAGAGGTAGGGTTTTAAAAGCAAAAGCAACTTCTTTTCTGGTTTTTGTTATACTTATTATCAAGACTGAACAAAATTGTCAGGAAAAATTGGGGCAAAAAGAAGAAGATGCACGAACAATAGTACTAAAATTGCTTTTTATCCCCCACTCTCTGTCCCCCACATTCCACTACCTAATTTCCTTCCAATCATATATCTCAGCCTATTTATATAAGAAAAATAATCTGAATGCATGTTTATCCAGTTTAAAATCCATAGTATAGATTTGAAATTAATACCAGGCTTTAAAATCTGATAAAGCCCCTGTCACACTGCACCAATGGATGGAAAGAGGATGTAAAACGGAGAAAAACACTTGCCATCCGTTGGTTGGTTAAACGCGATGCTTGCCGTTCTGTAGCTCACTGTTCCTCTCATTTTGCTTCCTCTCTATCCGTCCAGCAATCCATCTTTGACATTTCATCCGCTCAGAAGGGTTTTTTGAAGCTGCTCACAACTTTGGAGGCGGAAAATGTATCCAATGCATCCGTTCTGCATGACCGCTAGGCAATCCGCTAGGAAATCCGTTCTGCACCGTTACCGGCATTTCCGCTATATCGCTAGCATCTGCTACCGCATCGCGCGAACTCGATCCGCTCCGGCGGTAAAACGGACGGAGGGAGGAAGAGGAAACGGACGCTGGAACGGAATGCAGACGGTGAGAATTGGATGCAGAACGGATGAAAGCAGATTGCAGTTCCTGCGCAAAAGAAAGCATTTAGAAATGGAAAAAAGCGTTCGCAGAGGGGACCTATCGTCGGATATTAAGGATGTCTTAGAGGATGCCTAGAGGATGCAGAAGGGACACATAGTGGAAAACCTATACTGCCTATAAAAAGGGGAGCAACTCATCTGGAATCTCACTTTCAGACTAGCAGCCCAGCTGTGCCAGACCTCGGCAGCCTTCATGCTGACTCTTCCTCTTCCACAGCATCAGTCATGTCCACCATGGATCGGTAACAAAGTCCTTTGGCAGCCACCATGCGTATTGCAATACAGTCGCGAAGCGTCGACTACAGTGCGAACTCTACTACGGGAAATAAAAGGAGGCGGCCAAGAAGTGTCTGGGTCGCGAAGATTGGATGGGAGAAGGCAGAGTAACGGACTGGTAACAACAAGCTGATGGTGAGCTCAGGGAACGAAGACAACTCGTGCATTCCAAACTTCAATGAGGATGCCGTCCAGCCATGTTTTGCTGAAGGTTGTGCAGCGGCTGACACCAGGTTGACCTAAGGCAAAGACCTAACTTCCGGCCCAGCCTGGAACCTGGGCTCAAGGTGGCACTCACTCTGCGCCACCTGGCCTCAGGGACGCATCCGTAGCAGGAGCATGCAGTACGGCTGGAGGGTGCCACACAACACCATCAGCATTGTGGTCCAGAGAAGTGGGTGAAGGCCATCTCGAAGAATACCTGGAGGGAGCTCCTCCAGTACCCCACCACTGGAAGAAGGATGGAAGAAATTGCAGAGCAGTGGTATCTAGAGGTGGAACTTCCCCCACACCGTGGGAGGCCATAAGATTGGGAAGCAACGTGGCCTGCAAAAACACCAGCCAAGTCGGCGGTCCACTTATTTCAACTACAAGGGCTTCCTTCAGCATTGGTCCTCTTCGCCATGGTTGATGCTGATCTACAAGTTTCATGGCCATCGATGCTTCATGAAACGGGTCAGCTTCAGATGCCGCAGGTATACAATGCCAGTCCACTCTCAAGGAGGGGCTGGAATCGCAACCTTCATTCATGGCTTCCCAGAATCCAGACCCCTGCCCAATGACACGTAAGAAATGTGCCCTACTTCATCGGTGAGGATGACGCTTTCTCCTCAGAACTACTCATGAGCCCTGCACCTCCAGACTCCCCTCACACGTTGAAGAGAGGATCTTCAACATACACGCTGTCAGGCGCAAGGCGGGTGGTGGAGAACGGCTTTGGGCATCTGGTCCAATAGGTTTCCAGGCTAGTTTTTTTTCTCACCACCATGTCAGCATCGCCAGAGACCGTGTGAAGGTTATTGGGTGGAAGCTTGCTGCATCCTGCAACAATCTCATGCGCACACGCTACCCAGTCCTTGCAGAAGCAAGGCTCGTAGGACGCTCCCAAAAGGCAATGGGGATATGGAGGCCTGGGGAAATGGAGGCATAGGGTCAAAACCTGATAGAACTGAAGGATGTGCAAAGGCCCATAGACGAGCGCTCACTGAAGGGAAAGAAGCAGCGAACCTGCCTGAAAGCATTGGTCGCAACTCCCCAGCTGGAGCGTGGAGTGGCAAGACAGGCTGATAGATGCTAATGGATGTTTCCTTTAAAAAACCTGTCTCAATCACACTGAATGAGATTGGCCATGTATGTTGGGGTGGCCCTACATGAACAGGGCGTGTTAAGATAAAGAGTTGGTGTTTATGTTGACATGTGTGTTGGATTATTAACATTATTATTGATAATAAATGGGCCATAGGTGTGGCACCCTGGGAGGTGTGGACCAAATACAGCTTCCACTATGCCTTGCACTGGAGGTTTTAATTTATCCCATCAGCTATTACCCATTCCCAAAGGTATCCCTGCCCACCCGCCACTGCTATCTTAACCCATCCCATCAAGGCATACAAAGGCTTGAACCCATTTTCTAAAAGTTTCCACCAGACTTTATTAAAAAACAGAAATGAAGCAAGTGTGTGAATCAAAGATAGACTTGTATTAACAAACAAGAGCTGTAAAAGAAAAATGACCCAAGCAAGTGGTCCAAATATAAGTCCACGTAGCCAGCACTCCAGTCTCTGGCACTCCTCCTTGGTCACTCGAGGTGTGCCCAGTCTCAGGGGTGAGGGTCCAGGTGCCTGTGGAGGTGGCTGGTGGCTGGAGTGCTTGTCTGAAGCGCCATTGGGGTGCCTGCCCCGAGAGGAACAACAGGTGACGGTGTGTTGAGAAAACTCTCGGACAGCTGGCTTAGACCGTGAAATGTTGAGAGCTCCTTCCTCCATGCCTATGGCGTGTCAGCCCCAGTACCGAGGGCAGATGTACTGAGGCCGGGTTGGCTGTGGTGGTGGAGGAAGGAAAGCAGTGTAGTGGGGCTGTCTGGTCCGCAGCTGGTGAGGACTGGTGTTGGTGGCATGGTGTTGTGGGTGGCATCATTGGCGTGGGTGGCATCGTTGGCGTGGTGGCATCAGTGGAACCGTGGCAATGGTATCCGCCCGACTGACTCTGTGCCTGGACTGGGAAGGGCTGCTTGCCTGTGCTGCTGGACGCTCCTGCGTAGCTTGTAGCCTGGTAGGGAGGGCTGTAGAAAGCCTTGGAATGGGAGGACATCATGGGGGCGAGGGCAGACCTGGACTGGGTGGGAAGCAGGGTGCCTCTAAGGTCTGGAGGGTTGTGGAAGCTGCTTCGGTATCAGTCCTTCACCACCTGGTACTTGGGGTTAACGCATGTCCAGTGAGGGTCTGGTTGCATTAGGTGAGAAGGGTTGGGTTGGAGGATGAGGAGTCGTGTGGACCAGCTTGAAGAGAGGGGAGATCTATGGCTGCTAAACGGGATGGATGTCCCTGATCCTCCCAGCAGGACAGTGTGGCTCTGCCCCTCCGGTCTGGCTCTCTGCCTTTCTGTGGAGGTGGAGCTGGGGGTGGATGCGGGTCAGGGGCTGTTGTGGACATGCCGTCTCCTTCTGCCACCGCACCTAGGGAGTCCTTCCACGCACTGCCACATGGTTAAAACACCTGTCCGCATGTTCTCCGCCGTGGCTTACGTTCCACAGAAACCTCCTGGAGACAGGAGCTGGGTCTCAGCCGGAAGAATACTGGCTCTCAGCAGGCTGCTGGAGAGAGAGGGGTTAAGTAAAGGGGCTGCTGGTTGCTCCTCGGTGGCGATGCTCACTCCCCAGGAAGCTGCACCTGGGCCATGACGTAGGTCTCGTCTGTCCGTCAGCTTAAGCCGAGAACCTGAGCCAGATTTCTTCAAGTGGACCGGCTTCGCCGTACCAGGTGTGCCATTGTGCTTCCATCAGCTTGAGGAGCACCTCTGAAGTGTAGCCATACTCTCCGCTTCTCTCTCCAAGCAGGCATGCTTCCCGCTTGGTGTCCCTGTAAGAGACGGTGTCCCGTTCGCGGCACAGATAGTCATATTCTCACTCAGCCACTGCTCCAGCACCTCATCCTCGTGTTTTTCCTCAATGGAGTATTGGCCTCCTTCTCCCGTCCCCGGCATACGCCTGCTTCTCCATTTGGCAGGACCAGATGGGCCCTCATCAGAGGGGCTCCCAGGTAGGTAGGGGCTGTTCCTCCACACCAGCACAGGCAGCAGCAGCAGCAAGGATCATCAAATCTCATCATCATCATCATTCACCAGCAGGATCATAATATCATCATATCAGCAGGAGCAGCAGCACCAGCAGGATCATCATCATGGCATGCATCAGCAGCAGCAGCTAAAGGACCAGCAGGAGCAGGGATCAGCAGCAGCAGAGTTAAGCACACAGCAGCGCCAGCACAAGACCAGGAGCAACGAGTCAGGACCCAGGCGCACGAGCAGGACGAGCAAGAACCAGAGAGCACCAGGCAGGACGAGCAAGTCCAGGAGTACGAGCAGGACCAGCAGGACCGCAGCAGGACGAGTGACAAGCTTCAGCAGGGTACGCCAACCAGACAGAAGCACCACCGCAGGAGCAGCTTTCAGGCAGCTTAAGCACGAGCAGAAGGCACACCACCAGAAGCAGCATCATCAGCCTCCTCCAGTACAGAAGGCAGCAGAAGCCCCCAGCAGAAGCAGAGTCAGGGACAGGGGGTGGGGAGGGTGCCCTGTCCCTCTTGCAGGGAATGCGGCATGTTGCTGCTTCTGCTTCTTCCCATGGGTTGTGGGGTTGCTGGCTGGCAAGGGAGGCTGGCAGGGAGGCTGGCAGCAGCCAGGCCGACGCAAGGATAGCAGGCAGGCTGGGCAGGCGGCTGGGCAGGCAGGCTGGCAGGCATGCACGGCAGGCAAGGCACCAAGGCTGTTAGGCAGTGCAGGCACGCAAGGCCTGCAGGCGGCAGGCACCCAAGGCTGGCAGGCAGATGGCTGGCAGCAACAGGCTGGGAGGAGGCTGGCAGCAAGGCTGGCAGGGAGGCAGACAGCAAGCTGGCAGGGAGGCTGACAGGGAGGCTGGCAGAAGGGTGGCAGGAAGGCTGGCAGCAAGGCTTGCAGGCAGGCATGCAGGCAGGGCAGGCAAGGCAGTCAATTGCGTGCCGGCAGGCAGGTGACCTGCTTCCGAGCTGCTTCCCTTTATATCCTGGGGCCTTACGCAATGGCCATCCCCCCTGCAATGCGCAATTAATGCTCGTCATCCGTTAGGCTTCCGCTGTGCATGTCCGCTTCATCCGCTCGGCCATCCGCTTGCATCCGCTGTATCTGTTTCCGATCCGCTGTTGCTGAGGTCCCCCCGGAAGCCTTGCGGATTGTGCCATCCGCGTCCGCATCCGCTTCCATCCGCTGGGCTTCCAGTTTCGGCATCCGCTTTCCATATCGCCTTGCGTCCTCCCGCGTGCCCGGTTCCTTTCCGTGTTATCCGCTCTGTGTTATGCAAATTTTTGGCCTCCTTTTGAGAGCGGATAACAACGGATGGAACATTTTTCTCATCCGTTATGTCCTTTTTACTCACATTTTGCATCCGTTGGGCAGTGTGACAGGGCCTTAAGGAAACTATTCCAAACAGCATACAGAGAAATAAGCAATTACAAAATCCGAAAGAGTAAAGTTGAAACAAGCATAAAAGTTGACTTGTTGAAAAAAGCACTTTAATATGAAAAATATAGAAACAATAAAAACTATTTGAGTCTCCACACATTATCATTTTAATTATGAATCTCCCTCTGTTGTAAGATTCAATAAAATGTGGAAAATGTTCTTCTGTTCTGCCAAGAAAGGATGAAATACACCATTTCATGCATTATTCATTTGAAAGTAAAACCATTCATTTCAACTTAGTAGGTGTACAGTTGCAATCTGTGCATTTATTACTCATTTTAATAAAGCAATACTTTTAGAGAATAAACAAATATGATGTACAAGACAACCTTTGGGTCATCCTTTCAGAGATATTTCTTTACCAGATTCCTCAAAGCTTTTGACAGTGACAGAGCTTCTAATGACGTTTCATTACTGTTAAATTCTTAAAAATTTAGGGAGATATTCAGCAATACATCTGCCTTGAACCTGGCTTAAGTTGAATGTAGTCAGTCAAATATAAGCAGTTAACCACAGGAAATGTTTTATGACATTTTGTATTATGTCATAAAATGTTTTATAAAATTTGTAAATTTGCCAATTTTCAATTTTATGGCAGTCAGGGGTCCCAGACTTTGGATACATTCTTCAAAGTTAGTCCATTTGAGGTACCTTGTTTCAAAAACTGTTGTCCTACAATGCACTATTCAACCAGTTAAAGGTTAAAGCACAGAGGTATTAGTAATATATAGATAAACATTGCACAACTATCATGTTTAAAAAAATTGATTCAATTATATTTAATGGGGGCCATAGCACTTTATTTCTGAGGATCATTGAGAATACGGAGGAAATGAAGAGCAAAGCTAAGATATAAATTAAGAACTGTTATGTATGCAGACATTTCAATGTTCTGGTATAGAATAGAATAGAATAGAATAGAATAGAATAGAATAAACAGAAGGGAGGGACCTTGGAGGTCTTCTAGTCCAGGGGTCTCCAGACTCCAACCTTGGCTACTTTAAGCCTAGCAGATTTCAACTCCCAGAATTCCCCAGCCAGCAAGCTGGCTGAGGAATTCTGGGACTTGAAGTCCACCAGGCTTAAAGTGGCCAAGGTTGGAGACCCTTGTTCTAGTCCAACCCCCCGCTTAGGCAGGAAACCCTATGCCACATCAGACAAATGGTTATCCAATCTCTTCTTAAAAACTTCCAATGTTCGAGCATTTACAACTTCTGGAGGTAAGTTGTTCCATGATTATTTTTTCTAACAATCAGGAAATTTCTTCTTAGTTATAGACTGATTCTCTCCTTACTTAGTTTCTACCCACTGCTTCTTGCCCTGCCTTCAGGTGCTTTGGAGAATAGCTTGCCTATTCTTTGTGGCAACCCCTGAATATTGGAACACTGCTATCATGTCACCCCTAGTTCTTTTCATTAAACACCCCAGTCCTTCTTTTCATTTCATTAGACATACCCAATTCCAGCAATCATGCTTTATATGTTTTAACTTCCAGTGCCCTAATCATCTTTTTTACATTGTGGTGATCAAAATTTGGATGCAGTATTTCAAGTGTGGCCTTATCAAGGCATTATAAAGTGGTATTAACACTTCATGAGATCTTGATTCTCTATCTCTGTTGATGCAGCTTAGAACTGTGCTGGCTTTTTTGGCAGCTGCAGCTAGTTCATATTTAAATGGTTGTCCACTAAGACTCGTCTAACAGTTACTACTATTGAGCAAGGTACCACATATACTGTACTTGTGATTTTGTTTTTCTTGCCTAAATGTAGAACCTTACTTTTTTCACCACTGAATTTCATTTTGTTAGATAGCACTCAATGTTCAAGTTTGTCAAGATCTTTTTGTATCTTAAGCCTATCCTCTGGAGTGATGGTTATTCTTGCCAGCTTGGTGTGATCTGCAAATTTGATGAGTTTCCCATCTATCCCCTTGTTCAAATCATTGGTAAAGATGTTGAAAAGTACTGGGCCTAAAACAGAGCCTTGGGGTATCCCATTGCATACTTCTGTCCGTGTACATGCAGTTCCATTGAGGACTACACACTGAGTGTGGTTGGTTAGCCAGTTACTAATCCATCTGGTGGTGATTCTGTCTAACTTATGTTTTTCTATCTTATCAAGTAGTAACTGGTTATTTTATTTCACAACCTTTGACCAAAACAAGAACATCAAAAGATGTGAGACAACATATCTGCAGTACTATTAATAAGGTGTGAACAAAAAAACAAATCCTGGAATAATTTGGCAGATTGTCTCCCATTCCCAAATGAAGATTTTGACTATATTTTCCAAAATTCTAAAAAGATACCCATGAACAACTGGCTGAAGATAACACGAACACAAATGGGCCATTCCTGGCCAATTATTACTTTTTGTATCATGGGATAGTGCAACATGCCAAAAACTGCATTTATTTTTGAGAGAGGTGCCAAAGACCATGGTCCAAAATGGGCAAGGACAGAAAAAGGGGCACATTAAAATTATATTTAAAAATAAATAAATACATTAAAAACATTTTAAAGTTATTTTAAAATTAGTAGATGAAGGGCATGAAGTTTGGTAAAATCTCATGTAAATTTGTGAACACTATTCAATTTCTTATAACTTGAATTGAAAATAAATAATTCATCAGCCATGTATTTTAGAGAAACAAATTTCATTATATTTTGTAATTTGTCAAGCACTAAGAAATGAAAATACAGCAATTTAAAAGCTTAAAAACTGAATAGTGCTTAAATATTTCTGAAAACAATGTCATTATGTATATTTATTACCTTTTCTTCCAACCAATCATATTTATTATAGACTGATTGTTTCCAACTGGCCTCCTACACTGCCAGTAATTTTCATGAGCAGATGAGAAAGTGTAAAAACCACAGCAAAGTATCTGCCAAATTTTTGTGTCTGTTATTTATTTTTACACAAGGTAAGAACCACTTCTCAATTAGATAATAGATAAAATTTTATGTACTTGTACATTTTTTTTTAAAAAAGGGTGGGGTGGGGAATCAGAACCACCTGCTTTCAGTTTACAATACAGGTTTTGTAGCAGTTCCAAGAAGATTCCCAACCAATTGAACCCTGATTCAGGTGCCCCTGAGGGCACCCCCAAGTGGCCTCAAAAGTTCTCAGAGAATGCTGATGATCAGATGACTGCAAAGAAACACAATCCCTCCATCTCCCCCTCCCACCATTCACTCAATTGTCAGTACCTATCCTTCCATCCTCCTACCCTCAAAACTAATGAAGCTTCCTGAATGAGAAGCAAAATATTTTCTTCTTCTTCCTCCAGGAAAAAACAGTCCAGTTGCCTTTTGAAGTAAAAAGCACTTTTGAGACAACTGTGACCTGGATGAATGAGAATCTTCATAAACATATTAAAGAAAACTTCTCCATTTAAAACAGGAGGGTCACTTAAACCCCTGAGAATTCTGTGGTGCAAGATCATATGAACAAGAAAGCTGGGGACTATAAAATAAAACACAGTGTAAGACTAGATTTCCATATTTTAATTCTACTCTAATTTCCAAAAACATATTCAAATAAATTATATATTTTAAAAATATTTAAATATTTGGGTCTGTAGATAAATCTGCTGGATAGTGACATC
Source organism: Laticauda laticaudata (assembly GCA_004320025.1). NCBI lineage: Eukaryota > Metazoa > Chordata > Lepidosauria > Squamata > Elapidae > Laticauda > Laticauda laticaudata. The sequence continues at coordinate 46,103 of BHFT01047105.1, read as the reverse complement.
TTTTTTTTTTCTTTCCCTACTAGTTAAGAGCAATAGTAGAGCTGTTTAAAAATCCTTCCATCCTCTCTTTCCATCTCCTTGGGAGACACTAATGCAAAACAATCATGTAAATAAATAAATTTCAACTTTTTCTAAACTTGTAGAATGGAAACAACATAAATTAAGAAATGTCTGAACAATAAAGGTACAGTTCTGTTAATGTTGCCACATTTGCAAAGAAGATGATTTGTCAGCACATTTAGTACAGAAAGGATCTTGCTGGTATTACTCCAACTAAGCTATTCGTAATAAATACTTACTGGTCAGGACCTTGAGGGTGTAAGGATTTTTCTGCTGGATGGTATGTGTGAAAGCAAAGCGAGCATTGCAACTATAGTCAGTCAGAGCATCCTGCTGCATTACATTAGAGAAATACAAGTCACCATTCTGCCCTTGAGAGACACGCTTGTCTTGATGGATAGGTTCCATGGCTGGAAGAAGGAACAACAATTCTTTTTACAATTCATAGCTGTGTTACATAGCTATATGCTACATTTCATAACTGCATTGGAACCTATGATAATTACCTACTAGGCCTAACAAACTTTAAACGCCACGGATTAATTCCTGTTAGCATAAAGAAGCTGGAATAATTGAGCCACCATAATTATTGTGATGAATGGAGATAGGAAAAACCTTTTGAGATGCTTTCCTTTAATATAAATCTTTTTAATATGATCATATCAAGTATGCAGTGAACTGTATGAAAACAATATATGGATTCATGTAAACATGAGTTGCTTTTGAGGTCAATCAACAGAGTTTGTTCCTTTGCTGAATAGACAATGTGAAAAAGAACATATTTACAAAACTAGAAGGCAAGGCACATATTTTGTACGTAAATTCTTTTGCTAATTGCTGTGGTCAGCCAGCCCATTTATTTATCTGGACAGCTTTCAGGAGGCACGGGGATGAGAAGACACCAAAGAAGTACATTTCAAAAAGTGTGACCCTGCATATATATTTTGGAAAAGTATAATGCAACAGTTTGGGACAGAGATAGGACAAAACGTCTTGGACCAGTTCTGTCTGCAGTTCTGGCATTTATTTGATTAACAAGCAACAGGTATTTTCTGACAACATTTCTTCTATATTGCTCTTGAGAACATGGACAGAGAAAAAATTGGCAGATTATTCCTTTGCAGTTATATCATAACTGGAAAACTTGTCCCTTCGATATATGTTATACTTTAGCTTCCATTAGCCTCTTTCAACCTGACAAAGATGAAGGACTATTATCCATGACATCTGGAGGCATAGTTTTTGCCTATATATGTTGAGTATCCACAAGGAACCATCTGATGCATTCAGCCTAAGATGTCATGGAACTGTCTCATTTTAAATACAATTATTGCCACCTGAGTCATGGGCAGACTTACAGCTACTCATCCAAAAGATAGCAGGGGGTGGTAATCCAGGTGGAGGATTGCATGCCAAGATAAGTGAAGCACCTTCGTGAACCTCTTGAATATCCAAATTTTCCTTTGGCCACAAAGGAGATTCTGAAATTATAAACCTTGTTAGAGAAATTGCATCTATTCATGTATTATATTTAAAGAGAATAATTCAAGAAGATTTTTTATGAAACAACCCTGGTATAATGAATAATGGCCAGCAAAACAATGAGAGTGACAAATTAGACAAGATTCAAATGAATACAGAAAATCTCTGTTTAAAAAAAACATTAAAAAAGATAGAATAAAGGAGCACAGGAATCTAAACTTTGAATAAATAGATCCTATTTATGAGCAGATTGGAAACAGTAAGCTGTTGGTGATAGCAGTAATGTCTGCAGGGGAGGAATCCAACATCTAAGAGTCATCATCCTGCTCCAATTGAATGATCAAAGCTATGAACTTGAGTTTTTTTAAATTACCCCATCCTAAAATATGCTTAGGAAAAGGTTCTTTGAGTCATAAATTATACATTTACAGAAACACAAAACTTGTCCAAGTTGCTGCCATGGAAGATGGTTGCTATTGTTTTATACCGATGTTGAAACAAATATATAATGCTAAAAAGTCTCTTTTGCCTATTGGTAAGCAACAACACTGTATTTATTAAACTGTACAAGAGCTTATTGCATGCCAGAAATGTTTTGACCATTCTAAATACAAAACAAAGTTCTAGCGAACTAAACCATATAAATGATAAGATTATAGAAATGCACAATGAAATCAACAATTTGTGTTCATGTATACTCACTTGAAACATGGAGGAATATTTTGTTGGAGATAGCTGTTCCATAGTCATTCCGAGAAAAACACTGATATTCTCCCTCATAATCCTCTGGCCTTCCACCACTGCGGAAGTCAACTACCAGTGTACCTGACCAATGCCTCATGGTTACTCGAGGGTCCTTTGCAACATTAAAAAACTTCCCATTTCGTGTCCAGGAAAACCTGTAAACAGCATTGCATCAAAGACTAGTAACTTGGGTCTAGAACAGTGCCTCTATTGCTGTATGATGTACAGGTTATCTGAGATATATTAACTTCCTATGCAATAATGGATCCTGAATCCTACAACTTGGATGAAATATAATACAAGGGTATTCACCCATTTAGGGTGAATTTAATGGTATCAAAGACGATTAGGGATGAAATCTACATTTATACCATATCTACATTTGATGCTTATCAAAATAATCATGATATGGCAATTTTAAATCCTAGGATGCACTTAGGAAGCCTAGAGCTTATGGTGATTAAAATAGAACCTTTATGATGCAAAACTATTGCAAACCACTCCAGAAACACTTTGATTATGTGATATACTTAGCATGACAAATGACATACACACCCCTTTAACAAAACAATTATTTTATACTGGAGTGAATACAGTTGTTTCCATCTGCTCTAATCCACATGATCATGAGTCATGTGATAAGCATGGGTCTAGTATTGGAGAAGAAATTTTTCTATTTTTGCTCATCATAAAGTGACTGCCAAAATAACTGAATTGAATTTTGTATAAGTCTAGGTACAGTCATTCCAGTAGTGATACAGTCATCATTCAGATATTTGTTTGTATACTACTCTTGAGAAAATAAACTACAATTACACTCACGTGGGCGTGGGGTTGCCTTTTGCTTCACATTCAATAAATATATTATCTCTTGGATCTACAATATAATCCTTTGCAGACTGTTTTGTAATTGTAGGAGGCTGAGGCACTGCAAAAGCATATATAAGAGAGGGAAAGAAAATAAAAATGAAGGTAAGAGGAAAAAATTACCATTCCATATTGAAATGCAGTTGCTTTTTATTTCATTTGAACTTTTCAAGTCTTGTGAGATGGAATATACATTTTAAAAATATTATAAAATAAAGCAAGGCTAATCTGGGGAAAAAAAGCACTTTCAAACCTGGTCAGTATTTGGAGAGAATCTCATTAGGAAAGCTGTATTGCTCTGTATTGCTGCCAACAAACCTATACGGATCTATCTTGTTCAAAGGTTTTACTTATAAATCCTTTTCTTCTACAAGAGGAAGTCAAGAGCGCAGCATACATATCCATTACCCCAAATGCTAATTTTCCTAATTCTAGAGCAGGACAGCTGATCCTTTGATTTTTTTTCCAGAAGTACAAGCTAGTTCTCAATTTACAACTGTAATTGAGCCCACAATTTCAACTGTAAGTTGAGATGGACAGTTAGTGGTCAGCACAAGACTGAGCCTGATTTTATGACTTTTTTTGTGACAGTCATTAAGTGAATGCATCAGTTGTAAAGTAAACATAGTAGTCATTCAGCAAATTCTTCATTTGATATGGGTTGGTTTTTTTTTTTTTGTGCTGAAAACCAGAAGTAAAAATCCCATAAGTCATGGTTATGAGACCTCTGTGTGCTGCAAATGGTTGTAAATGTTGGCCAGTTGTCAAGTGCCCAAAATGTAAGTAGCTTTTTTGAGTCCACCATCTAAACAACTGGTCACAAGTCGACAACCACCAGTAAATTAAGAACACACACAACTGCATAACTTTTGAATATTTTTCTCAATCCAGTAGATCAGGTTACAAATTGCTCCCATTTTTGTTTAAACTACTTACCTGTATAGTGAAAGAAGTAAATTTAAAAACAAGCTGATCTTCCTTGACTTTTCTTGGTGACTTTTAAAAATGTGACCATTACTCATTCAAGCATTTCCTGTTCTCTTTCCTCCTACTTTAACAAACTTTATCTGTAGTCTGGTTGGTTCTTCCCTCTATTCCACCCCCCATGGTTGTGGCTCAAAAAAGCAGTGTGAAGTAACCAGCTAGTTATTAAGCATAACTCTCCTGTTTTTTGAACAGAAAGTTTAAATAAGAAAATTTAAATAAGAAAAGAGCAGTAATTATATTTACATGTGTATGTTTATATTTTGGACTAAGAAAAGTGTCACTTCTCTGAAGAACAAAAATACGGATAAAATATAATTTACTTATGATACACTTTGGAATTCTGAAATTCAGATACCATAATTGTGAGCTTTTATATTTGAAGGCTCAGTTGAATATAAAGCCCAGTGTTTTATTCTAATAAGTTAATACAGAATCTGCTTCAGACTTGTTAACTGCTATACAGGTTGCTGCTATACCCAGGTTTCTTAAAATACAGAGAATGTTATTTTGGGGTGATGGTGGAGGGAAAGGTCAGAAAACAAGACTTACATGTATCTTGAATACTTGCTGTTAATTCGAAGGTGTAAGCACAGCAATAAAAACAAAGAAGAGAGAAACAGGAAGTGTTAATCTAAATGTTTAGATCTAATATTAAATACCAAAAGGGGTAAACAAAATGTGCCATTTTAATGAATATTAATAGTATTAGCTTAAATATATTGCCCCGAGTTCCTGGAAAGAAGAATTAGAGAAAACTTAAAAAAAGGTGGGGAATGACATAATTAGCAAAATAAATACATACAGATATGAATATGTCTGGACATCAATAAGGCTACTGAAGACTATTAATGGATAGATTTAATTCATCGTCTAGTTCACAGGTGTTTCTGTATCCTTCTCCAGTCTAGTGCCCTCTAAATATGTACGATTACAATTTCTTTAATCTTCATCCATCAAAACTTTTAATATCTAGCGCAAACCTCACAAATGCTTAGTTTTTTTATTAAGTTATTTTAATGTTTTACTTATTCTGTAAAAAACCTTTATGTGGCTTGGAGGTGCAGAAAAATAGGATCTTAAAGACTATTCCACTTTCTTGTTTAGATGGTCATATTTTTGGTAGTTTTAAAAATGCAATTACAAACAGCATTCAAGTGATTTATAACTCTTATGTGATGCATCCTGTGCCACTGTGAATTATCCAGGTATCCTTCTTCACATGGGGAATTTACCTATGACACAGAAGTCTGCACTCCCAGAAGACCTCACCATAATCCTGGCTGTATTTTGTCACATTTACACAATAATCACGAGAAAAAGTTTTAAATATATAGCTATTGAATACACATGTTCCACCTCATTTTATCTAAGGAAGATATTACATGATACCCTCCTATCACTAGACAGAGTTCAAACTATTTGTAAAAAAAACCACATCACTTGAGGCTCTAGGGATTTTAAAAAATGATATAACAGATACACCTGTTGTGGTGAATTGAAAATCCTAATGACAGAACTTATAATAAAACAAAAGTTTGCAATATTACAAATAAGTTTTTTTAAAAATTTTCCATGCACCACCATTGAAGTAAATTATTGCCTATGTAGTTGCTAGTGATTTGTTCTTATAAGCTAATTCAACGTATAAGGTCATGCTGTGCTTCTCAGAATCAGTAGATTGATGGGATGCTTCATACATCATTCACTGCTGCTACTGTCCAAATAATGTCAATACGAATATATGGACATGTATATAGAGTGCAGAAAATGAACAATATATTCTGCTGGTTAGAACCGAAAGGTTTTTGGCTACGAACTCCTATAGGAATTCCACAGTGGTTTCACAAGGCAAGGAGGTCAAGTTTGGTTGGTGTTGTTGCTCAAATTGTGATAGATCCCAACTTTTTGGTCCACCCATCCACAGATATTTTCAGGATTTGCTTTCATTTTCTCTTCTTAGTGTCTTTCCTGTTCTAATTGTCCTAAATTAAATCCCCAAGAATAGCTGTGTTTCAGTCCATGTCCATTCCAAATATGTATGGTTTGAGTCAGACATAAAACATACAACCAAGCTATATTGTACACAGTATGGCTAATTGGTTTGCCAACCTCTAATCCCTTAGACACATACCCATCACATTACCATTTCATCATAGGTGTTCTACAGAAAGCAGAAAAGAAGAAAGAAATACTAAGCCAAAGAAATGGAAAGCGGAATATATACACATATTTACTTTACCCCAACACCATTCATGATGCCCGTCTGTATGAATATCAAAAGATAATTGCTAAATTTTCTTAAAGCTTTCTAATTTTTAAAAATGATGATATAATACCTATTAGGGAAGTTCATATGGTATTTATTTGATGACATTTCTAAAGTCAATGAGATAAGATTTCCTTTTATGTAGCGGTGGAGAAATTTATAAATAGATGTTCCCTTCTTTTTTACACCCTTAATATTATTTCTTCCATATTCATGCCAGTCTACAGTTGTTCTTTATAGCCTGCATTAAAATTTGCATATATGTTAATGTTAATTTCTCCTTAAATACTTGTTCTCATGTATAGTGTTTTAGAACTACTTCCTAAAACAGTTTTGGTTAATTTTTCATCATTATATGCTTTTAAGAATAAATTTCTTTAGTACAAAAATAATAAAAGGTACATTTTTAAAAAATATTATACCTCAACATTTGAAAAAAGCGAAAATTTTAAAATCATTTCAATTTACGTTTTGGTTCAGCAAATGCACACCAGATGATTTTATCTTAACACCTATGTCAAATTGATTCCACACATTTCCTGCCCCATTCTTAATTTTGCAGAAATAAGGCTTATTTCTGGCTACTTATTCAGTTATTTACACCATACATCAATCCATATTCCCATTTTAAAAATTCCTATGAAGGACATATATCTTGTCCTCTCAAAATCCTTTTGTTTGTTTATTAAAATATGGTTTGCTATATAACAAATGCCTTCTAAAATCAACAAGTTTTCTGATTCCACAGTTGAATATGCAGATCTGAAACTCTATTTTCAATGGTAGAAATATTTCTTCAACCATATCCCTACACCACACCTGTATGCAATGCTAATCTCCATGAAGGAGAGATGCTTCTGGGGTCAGAGAAAAAGACATCATTTGCCTGGAGAGTTAGCAATTTGCACGCTTATCATAAACCCACAGCAGCTGTGACTATTTATACACCACCTGCTCAATTTATAAAACCTGGAGCCTTTCAAGCTTACAAAAAGGAGATGAATTAATTAGCTAAGTCTCTGCTATGAACAATGAGCGGACATGAGAGGACTAAGAGAGACCAAGCACTTCCTCTGTTAAATAAAAGGAAGATTAAAAATCCAATTCTCTGGCAGCTTGCATGAAGGAAAAGCACACGGTGGAGCCTGATGTCACCAAAGTGAGAAAAGAAAGAAAATCTTTGAAATGGGTCCAGCTGGGTAAAACAGATGTTTGTCATGTTCCTTAATGCCTTCCACTGATTTGGGATGACCAGTTCTGATTCACTCTATCCTAAGGTTCTGTGATTATAATCAATGCTTCCAAGTAGTTGCTATGTTATAACTTTTGTCCAGTCATTTAATGAAAGATCATGCATACAGTCCATATTAATATCTATTTTCTAACAAACTTGCCAAAATGTCACTAAATCAATACAGTCTGGTTGTTTAATCTTAAACCATGGTTGTTCCTGTTTAATTTTGTTTGGGGAAGGTTATTTGAACCTGAACCAAGAGGATTGATTAAAAGGGGGCATTATAAATTAATCTGTCCTAAAGCAACCATAACTGAAGAACAGTGAAAAAATATGGGAAGGGGGGTTCCTCCTGCATAGCAAAGTCACCAAAAGTATATTTTGAAATTGAATCAAAGCTATTTTTGGTCACTATTTAGGATTCAGGTCTTCACAATTAATGTTTACTTTCAGAATTTATTGGGTACCCTTTTTCCTGAATATATATAATGAATCAATTTATTTATTTATATTTTCATTTATTTATTTATCAAGTTTAAGTATCAGCCATATCACTTTCAGAATGGCCCCAGGCAGTTTACAGCTAAAAGCATAAAACCATGTAAAAATACAATATATCAGTAAAATGGGAGCCAAGTAAGAAATAAAGATAGAAAAAGTTAAAAAAAGTGTGCGGAGACAGACACCTTCAAGGTTTTAAAAATCCCCAGGATTGCACACCACTCTGGGAGCCTATGTGAGTTGGTAGAGTCAGGTCTTCACACTAAAAGATCCATCACAAGCATTCAACATGCTGCTCTAAAACAGAACATCTCTGCTTCATGAAGACTCTGGATAAATGAAAGGGGTACTTTTAATGGAATCACATGTTGCCTGACAGCTACTGGAACAAAATCCTGAACAAATTCAATGAGCAATGAAAATCTGAAAAAAGAGAAATATGCATGCAGGTAGTAGCTTATTAAAACTTGATTTATATCACTTTATGAAGTATTGTTTTTTTTAAATTGTTTTAGATAAAATTGTTTTATATTAATAAAATCAGCAAATCAATATGAAATAAAATTGATGAATAAACGTCCTTATGATGAAGGGGATGCCCCATGACATATTTGCAACTTATATGAAAATAATGCAAACAATAATACTTTTTATGTTACTTAGTTTTTCTCAATCTGGGATCAGATTCTAAGGAGTCTTACTTAATCCATTAGAAGATACTGGTTTTTTTTTTTTACATAAAAGATCTCTTACACATTAGCACAGTTCCAAAGGAAAGTAAATTGTATTTAAAATATGCAACTGAAATAGTGAAAAAGACAATGTTATGAATTAAAATAGGCATCCTTCCTCTCTCTTTGATAAATATGGAATCATGAAAACACGACTGATGAGAAACAAGCCACAAGTAATTTTAGATGTGTTTTTTCAATCATAAAGTAGTGTTATTTTTCTCATGTTTCTTAATGACATTTTAAAAAAATATGGGCCTTTCTTGATCATTATTTCCTATATATGTTCTCTATGGATTAAACAACATTAATTCAGTAGTGTTTTAGTGATGAGTGATTTAGCAAAAAGCTTCTCACTGGTTGGCAGAACAAAGAACAGAAAATACTTAATCTTTAGGTAAAACCAATAAAAGTAAATCCATCTTTTTCTCATTAATAAAATCAGAATTTTATACATTTCCAGGGAAGCATTTTTTTTCTTGTGGAGGATCATATGTGGAGAATCATAAGATGCCAGACTTTTTGAGGGACTGGCTTGTTCTTAATTTTTTACATCTGCTCATCAAGTTGGGCAAGAGAGGCATGTGGGTCCCATTTATTAGGAATTATCACAGGGCAGGATCTATAACTGTGCCTGCCTCTAGACATCTACTGAACATTTTGCACAAACTTGAAGACCTGGCTGTTTTCCCAATGATAAGGGCCAGGGTAGTTTTTAATCACCCCCCACTATTGCTGAATGGTGCTTTGACTATTGGTTGGAAATGGTCGCTTTCATTTTTTTATATGGCATATATTTCTATTATACTTTAATTGTTTTAGCCACTCAGAACCACATTATTGAGATGAGAATCCATATAAATCAGTATAAATAAATACATATATGTATTGTATACATGCTTGCATATTTGGGTATAAGAGTCAAAAATGGCTGGGACTAAAATCAATACGGACTACTTCTTTCCTTTTTTACACCAATCCCATCTCTTTGATTCCACAATATTATACTTCATTCTTGCAGTTTACCATTTTTTCCTATGTATTTGCCACTTCCTTCTCCATCTTTTCAGTGCCCTCCTTTTCTGAAACTAGGTTGAGGTCTGCATGAAATGGAATCATAGGGATGTGCATTATTAATGGTTGATATTGTGACATTAGTCCATGGGAGTGGCAATATTTTATAGGTCCACATTGTCTAATGCATCTGATCAAAATTTAAGGTTGCAATGTAAATCCATTTCTTAGGAAGCATGTCTATTAATCACAGAGAGAAACCTATTTCTGAGTGAACATGTTTAGAATTGTATTGGAGAGCAATCCTACTTGTTCTCAGTGGAGAATAAATCCCATTGAGAAAAATAAAACTACAGAAACTTTCATCCTACTGAATTAAACATGTTAGCCTATATACAGTTGCTATAACAGAAACTTCAATTAACTTAGGTGGCTACAAAGCAGCATGTAGAAGCATTTTGGCTTGTGACATTTATTGTTGTAAGAAGAAGTTTAAAGTATAAAACTTTGAAAAATAATACTGTTATTTTATAGTGTAATATAAAATAAGCACTAAGTATAGTGCTGTTGAAGTATTGCTAAAATAAAAAGCTAGAGAGGGACAGAGGAAGAAGTCTCATTTATTGGCTAAACAGTTATAATTCAGTGGTAATTTTTCCATGTTAGTGTATTTCAACAGTTAATTATTTTCAATAGTCTGTGCCATTTTAGAGCTACAACTGTGGCACTTCTATGAGCAAATATCACCTTAGTATCATTATAATAATTAATGTATAATTAATGTACAATTATACATGTACAATTAAAACATTGTAGCATCTTTTGGTATTTCACTGAAATAGTCTTGTCTACTTGCTAGTTCCTAGAGCACTGAAGTGGAAGCATTGCACAACCCTCATAATAAGTGTTTTTGCAATGAGTTAAATTGAGCTAAAAGGTTTGTTTGGGATTTCTGGTAAGAAATGGTGAACTAAATATGGCTCTAAATATGGAGTTAAAAGTGAAGCCAACAAACAGTGGTTGAAGAAATAGCCAGTCTTCATAATTCCTCACTGGATAAGGAGAAGAAATTGCTTGCAAGTGCTCCATATAGTTGCTTCTCATGAGGAGACCAAAGACAGTAGTCTCTAATGGGTTTAGAGCTCTGGGAAATGAATGTATAGCCATGTTTGCTCAAACTATCTTTCCTATCTTCTAAAGGGCATTGGGTCACATACTTCCTTTTCTAATTACTTTCACAAATTGCTTGTTAGTTGCTTTTCAGATATTAGGACACTTTGGGGTTGACAGATTTTATAGTACTGGCTGAATTCCCTTCAATTATTAGCAAAATAATACAAGTTTTACCTAACAAGATTGAGTCTGTTTCAAAAGTAGACTGAAAAATAACAGGCTACAAGAATGATATGGAAAAAGATGCTACTCCAGATATATAAAAGAAATTGGCTGATATCTTAATAATACAAAAACCAAGACAGTGACCTGGATAATTTTCTGATACTGAATTTATAAAGCAGGCTTCTTAAAAGTTTGAAAACTTTTGCGAGAGAAAGAAAAAATGAAATCAAATTCTAAGACATTATTTGGAGGGATCAAAGATCAAGCTTATTAAAACTAAAAGGAAGAAATTTAAAATTGGTTTACTTGCTCAGAGTTAAACGTAGCTTTGTTATTATCTGTGGTAATCCTTAACAAACTTGCTGATTAGAACTGAAATGTCAAGGCTTTATGATAACACATAGAATATGGGAAGAAGAGCTCATTACTTGTATTTGAAGAAAAAGTGATAAATTATTAAATTGTTTATACTTGAGAAGAAAGGGAGCCATTTATTTATAAACTAGTTTCTTTTTCTTTTACAATGTTCTTATTTTTTCTTTTCTGTACTTTTTTACTTTTCATTTTCATTTTTTAGATTGTATTAGTTTTTATCTTTGTAAGATAAAAGAAAAGGGGCTAATCTAACTACTAGAGAATGGTTGTTTCATCATACAGGAACTGTCACTGAGAAACAACATCTCTGGTCCTAAGTCTTCTTCACAAGAACAGGGAACCCCAAGAGGATGAGTTGATTCCAGATCGAGAAATGGTTTCTGGTCAGAATTTCTATCAATCTCCAAGCTCAGACACTAGAAAAGCTAGTGCAACCAACTCTACAAATATTCTATTACTACACACAAAAGACAGAAGACAGGAAGAAAAGTAGAAGCACATCCCTCAACTATCATTCTCAACCCAACATAGTGTAGTTTATTATGTACATTATATTTGCATTAAATATTATTTTGATAGGATATATATATATATATATATAAATATA
>BHFT01047105.1:0-33887 GCA_004320025.1 Laticauda laticaudata | reverse complement strand
TAAAATATATATATACATATATATATATATATATATATATATATATATATATATATATATATATATATATATATATATATATATCCTATTATTTCATAAATTAATATTCCAATTGATAAGATTGTTATTCCCCAGCTCGTTGTAGTCAAATACAATGAGTTATGGCTCGAGGAGTTACCTCAGATCTTAAGGGGAATGAAGAAACACAGAATTGTTGAAAATGTAATACCGAGGAAACATGAAAAATATTTTGAATATTCTTTCTGAGTATAATATTCTTTCTGAATATAAAATCTGAGCTAGGATATAATAGCCCAGATGTCAAGATTAGAACAAAAAGCAGTGCAAATAAAATCTTAGTGTTCCATCTAGGGATGGAAAAACCAGTTAACATTACTTTTTCTCAGTTTGGATTCAATAATTATGGCAAAGAGAGGCTGGGTTTGTACCTACTTGTAGCATAAACTGTTGAAGATGAGGAGACCGCTAAAAAGGCTTAATTTTACATAATCTAGATTTGATGTATCTCACAGATCATCCCTCACTCCAAACCATTTTTGGCATACTGTGTTGATCATTAAATACTTCAGCTCTCACAAACAATGGTATATTGAAATAGGAAATGGAATGGAGCAATCATGCTGTATTAGCGTTTCCTAATCTTGATGCCCCAGAGATGTGAGAATTTCATTTCCAAGAATTTTTCAGCCAGTATAGTCTGTACTGAGAATTCTAGGAATTGGTTTACACAACCAAAACATGGAGATTATATGCAGAAACCCAAAATACATTGCCATCTAGTTTCAATCAATGTCCATATATATAAATTAGCTCCCATATTTTATCAGGGTTCACATCTTGTTTATAAATAACCTAAAGGCAATTAAGAAAACAAAGGCAAAATTAAAATCTGCCAGAAGTCAACACAGGACTAATGAAATCATACAATTTTTAATGTAAGTGTCAGCATGTATGGATGGTGTCAATTTAACATATATTTACAGTTGAAGTTTCTTATGAACTTCACCACTTGTACCTTTCAGAATGCAGCAGATGATTCTGATGCTGAACCTAATTTCCAGAACCCCCTAGCTAAAGGATAAGCTTTACCATTATCTTCCAGCTCAGAGGAGAAATAAGTGCTAGGTTTTCTGATAATATTTTTGACTACATTGGTTTCTGAGAGAGGAGCTCTTTAAAATACTGTATCTTCTTTCTCAAAAAAGGCTATATCTCAAAGCCCTGTTTGGTATCATTCTAAAGATGGAACTGAATTCATTTGAATACTGATAATTGCTGCTCAACTTCATCTTGACCAATACAAAACAAAGCAAGAGTATGCTTCATTATATGTGTTGAGTTAGATCAGAACTAAGACAGGTCCAGTGATGTATGGATTCCATGAAACTCTGAAATGCTTTTGATGAGATTTCTAAATCTCCCATTTATTTCATTTGAGGAAATTAACACTACACCTTGAACTATACTATACCTTGAGGAAAAAGAACATCTAGGCAATGGTGCAGTAGTATACTAAGAATATCCTAAGTTATCTTTATAAATCTATGATTGGGTTCATTTATATTGAAATATTAGTGACTACTTAATGGTAGATGATTATGATTTCAACTCTTCTCAAAATCACTGCTCTTCCTTGCTAGGTGATTCATGAAAATATGACTGAGAAGCTTGATGAAGATGAATTGATAAAAAATTGATAAATCAGTGAACTTACGATCCCGTGGGACTTCAATGGCTCTGATGACATTATGAAGATATGAAGCGAGCACCACGACCATATAGGTTAGGAGATACCTTTGAATTACCATGTTGAATATTTGGCTAAGGTTCTATGTCCTCAATTTCCTCCAAAAAAGGCAAAGTGGTGCCTTTACTGCTGAAGTATACCAAGATGTTTTGAATAACTAAAAAAAAAAAGAAAGAAAGAAGAATTAGTAAGCCACTATTGCATTAAAATTCATATATGCTTCATTTTTTCCAAAATTTTCGCTGGAATGAGACAAACAAGAACAAACTACACAATTAGGTAATTTCTTGGTCTAGGATAATTCAGATGACAGCACCCAGTTATCTTGAATGTTCTTTCTTTAAAAAAAACTTAAGTAGGGGCAGATATGTTTAGTATTTAAAGGGCCTGTCACAAAGGTCGATGGATGCAAAACATATGTAAAAAGGACACAGAGGACGAGAAAATGTTCCATCCGTTGTTATCCGTTTGTTACTCTCAAAAGTGCCCCAAATTTGCATAAGCAGAGCGGACAACAACGGAAAGGAACGGACGTGGGGAGGACGTAGCGAGGATGTTAAGTGGATGCTCAATGGAGCTAGAGATGGAAGCGGATGAAGGTGATGGCACATCCGCAGGGGCTTTCAGGGGAGCACAGCGAAGTGGACGCGCAACAGAAAGGATACGGATGCAAGCGGATGCCTAGCGGTATGAAAGCGGGATGCATATAGAAAGCTAGCGGATGCCCTAGCAAATGCAAAAGCGTGCATTGCCGCATGTGGGATATCTATTGTGTCAGCCCCGGATATTAAAGGATGCAGCTCGCAAGCAGGTCACCAGTTCAGAGGGAAAGACCTGCTGCCAGACACAGCCTCCAGTCAACAACCATGGAAAGAAGGAGGAAGCCTTGCCATCTGCTGACCAGCCCTGGCTAAAAAGGACAGGGCACCATCCCACCCCTGGCCCTGACTCTGCTTCTCTGGGGCTTCTGCTGCTTGGGCTGACTCTTCTGCGTGTTGGGCTTCTGCTGGCCGGCTGCTCTGTGCTGGTGCTTTGCTGGGGCTTACTTCTGCTGGCGCTACTCTCTTCTGGGCTGGTGCTTCTGCTGGTGCATTCTTGCTGGGTGCTGCTCCTGGTCCTGCTGGTGCTCCTGCGTCCTGCTGGTGTGCTGGTGCTGCTGATCCTGCTGGTGCCTCCTGCTACTGCTGGTCCTGCTTTTGGCTGGCTACTGTTGTTTTTGCTGGCGTGCTGCGTGCCTGGTGATGCGGAGCAGCCCCTAGGGAACCTCGAAGCCCTCTGAGGAGGGCCCAGATGGCCCTGCCAGAGGGAGGAAGAGGCATACACCCACTGAAGAACGGCGAGAGGAGGCAATACTCCATCGAAGAGGGGAACCATGAGGATGAAGGTGCTCGAAGGCCTGAGGAGGAATGATTATCTTAAGGTGTGGAGAGCTTGACACAGGCTCTATCGAGACACCAAAAGAAGCAGGCTGCTTGGAGAGAGAAGACGAGAGCCTGGGCTACACTTCTATTCTCCTGTGGCTGGTGGGGAAGCTACTGCACACCTGGTAAAGGGAAGCTGCGACCTCAAGAAATCTGCGCCAGGGGCGTCACGGTCAGTGCTGACGGACTGGGAGACCTACGTGGGTGGTATGGCAAGTGCAGCTTCATGGAGGGTTGAGTAATCCGCCCACCGAGGCAAGAAGCAGCCCCTCTACAACCTCTCTCTTCAGCAGCCCACAGAGAGCCCAGTCCTCTTCTGGCAAGAGTCAGTCCTGTCTCAGGCATATTCTGTGGAGTGTGCCACAACGGAGACCCCCCCGACAGCTGCACTCCCCATGGTGGAGTGCGTGGAGACCCCCTGACTGCAGGTGCGGAGCAAGAAAGGGCACTTCCACCAGAGACCAACCACATCCACCCCCAGCTCCACCTCCACAGAAAGGCAGGCAGAGAGCCGGACCCGGAGGGGCAAGCCACACTGTCCCTGCTGGGATCAGGGACACCATCAAAAGCAGCGTAGATCTCCTCGGCAGCTGGTACACACCAACCATACATCCTCAACCGCAAGCCCTTCCTCACCTTACGTCAACCAACCCTCATGGACATGTCCGAATGACATAACCAGGATTCACCGGTCTTCTGCACAACCCTCCAGGCCAGTGGAAACCTTCTCTGACCAGTTCCAGGTCGTTCCTCCACCCCCAGGTGATGTCACTGCCCTTCCAAGCTTTCCACAGGCCCTCAACCTGCAAAGGCTACAGCTTACCAGGAGTTCCAGCAGCACAGGCAGCCTTCCCAGTCCAGCCAACAGGTAATCGTATGCCACCGATGCCCACAGATGCCACCCACACCACAGAATTGCCACCCATGCCTCACCTCGCTCCAGCTGCAGACCACAGCCCCTACACTCCATTCCTTCTTCACCCCACAAGTCTCATAGCCCGGCTCAGAACATCTGTCATCGGTCTTGAGACTGACACCCCATGTCCTGGAGGAAGGGGCTCTCATCATCACAGGACTGAGCCAAGCTCTCTGAGGAGCTTTCCTCCACACACCATCCCCTGTTGTCCTCCTCGGGCCCAGGCATTCCAATGGTGCCTCAGACCAGCACTCCAGCAGCAGCCACCTCCACAGCACCTGGACCCTTCTCACCCCCTGAGAACCATGGGCACGCTCAGAGTGACTGAGAAGAGTCCAGAGACTGGTGTTGTCACCTGTTGACTTTATCTTTGCTTGGGACAACTTTACTTGGGTCATTTGCTTTTACGATTTGTTTATATAATAAAGTTTTATCTTTGCTTCAACACAACTTTGGTTCATATATTTTAGTAAATAAAGTCTGGGGAAACTTTTAGAAATGGTTTGAGCCTTTTGCTGCCTTGTGGGATGGTAAGGATAGCAGTTGGGGATGGGCAGGGATACCTGCTGGGATGGTATATATATTATGGGCAGGGATACCTGTGGGATGGTAATAGCTGTAGGAATAGATAAACCTCCAGTGCAAAGCATTATGGGCCTGTATGGTCCACCCTCCCAGGTGCCACACCTATGGCCCTTTATTATCAATACAATGTAATCATTCATCCACACATTTCAACATAAAACACATTCTTGTGTTGTTGAATGTGAATAAGGCACATCCTTGTGTGTCGTTGCGCAGGGGGTCTGGATCTGGAAGCCCCATGAGAGGTGGTGTCCGCCCCTCCTTTGAGGTGACGGCTTGTATACATGGGCATCTTGAAAGAGAAGACGCCGTTGCCTGAAGCAAGCGATGTACGGATGAAACTTGTAAGTCAGCATCGACATGTGAAGAGGATGAGATGAAGAAGCCCTTGTATTTGTGATAGTTGGACCCCTGACTGGCTGGAGCTTTGCAGGCCACATGCTTGCATCTATGGCTCCAATGGTGTGGGGGAAGTTCCACTTCTGATACCACTGCTCTGCAACTTTCTTCCATCCTTCTTCATGGTGGGGCACTGAGGAGCTCCTCCAGGTATTCTTCGATGATGGCCTGCCAACCACTTCTCTGAACCACAATTGCTGATGGTGTTGTGTGGGCACCCTCCAGCCGTACTGCATGGCTCCTGTACATGGGCCCGGAGGCCAGGGTGGTGGCAGAGTCAGTGCACCTTTGAGTCCAGGTCCGCGCTTGGTGGGAATTTGGTGCTCTGCTTGGTCAACCTGGTGCTCCCCGCTCCACAACTTCGTCAAAAACATGGCGCTTGGTGGTATCCTCCAATGAAGTTCTGGGATATGCACGAGGGGTCTTCGTTTCCTCAGCTCCACCATCACTTGTTATACAAGTCCGTACTCGGCTTCTTCTCCTTCGCGATCCCATCTTCTGGACCCAGACACTTACTTGGACGCCTCCTTTTCTTTGCTTAGAACAGTGAAAGAACCTGTAGATGTTTTCGCACTGTTGTAGAAACGAGTGGCTGGCTACCAAAAGGAGTGTGTGAACGATCCTATGGTGGAGATGACTGGATGCTGTGGAAGAGTAAGAGCAAGATGAAAGGCTGGAAAGAGCGTCTGCAACAGCCAGGGCTGCTTGACCCTGAAAGTGAGAATCCAGTGGAAAATTCCCTTCCTCCTCCTCCCCTTTTTATAGGAAAAAATAGTTGTTTTTTTTTCCCGCATGGTGTTCCTTTTTGCCATCCTCTTAGACATCCTTCCAGACATTCCTAAAATATCCGAGATTACGTCCACTAATACAACCTTTTTTTCCGTTGTTTGATGCTTTTTTATGCGAGCTGCATCCGCATTTCAATCCTTTCTAACGACTGCGGTGTCCGTTCCGCGTCTTGTTTTCGCTTCCTCCCTGTGTCCGTTTTCCCGCTTACTGGAGCGGATTTGTTTGCGCGGCAATGCGCAGCGGATGCCTAGCAGATATAACAGACGCGTAACGGATGATGACGGAATGTCTAATGGATGTTCGCATATGCGTACGGCATGTATATACCGTACGCCTATTGGATACTTTAACCGCTTCAAAAGTTTTTTTGGCAGCTCAAAACATTTTGAGCGGATGAGAATGTCAATGGAACGGATTGCCCTGGACGGATAGAGAGTATGAAAAACGGACGCAGTGAGTACAGAACGGATGCATCGCATTAACCAACAGATGGCAAGTGTTTCTCTTCATTTTACATCCTCTTTCCATCTGTTGGTGCTGTGTGATAGAGGCTTAAATTCACTCTTATATGCAGAGTTCTTAAACAATTCCTTTAGCCCAAAATACGGCACTTGTGTATAGAGGTACTGCACTATACAATTGGTCATTTTTCTGAATAAATGAAAATGATATCACTAATGATGTTAATAGGAAAGAGTAAGGGAGAATCGTTTTTGTGTAAGGCTGTGCACAGGCCACACACAAGAGAGAACATTCACACTAATTTCAGTAGAGCTTTCTTTCAAAAACTCCATGAACTTATCCCTTCTACCATCTCTCCTAGTATTCCACTCTTAAAGAATTTGTATTTTTTTTGAAAAAAATAGTGTTATTACCAGTAGCAAGAATGAGGAAGAACAAATGATCTGAAATAACAACTCCATAGTTTTTTCAAATATGCAGCTGAATTTTTTTTTGCCTCCTCAATAGACAGAGATTGTACAAGCAAGTTATCTTTTCCTGCACTGATTTTTCTTCAGAGCTTAGTATGTCCCTAAAAGTGCCAATGCAAGTTAACAAGTTCACTTCCCTGTCTTAATTGATTAGAACCTTCTGCTCAGCTGGCAACTGCTGTCTGAAACTGATCAGACCTTCATCAGTTTCAAACTGAAGGCTTTTATTGTCCTAAATACTGTATAGGTTGGGAAATAATTTTATTACAATTTATTGCCATTATATTTGTGAATTGTCACTATATGAGGCAGTTGCTAAAAGAAGACTACTTGTAAATGGGAATAGGAACAGGTTTCAGTGGCCAAACAGATACTGTTAGAAGATTATTCCCCCCTCCATTCTTTTCCAATTTCCAGAACTGCTTTGTTATTTAAGAACAAGAATGCTACCTCTGCAAATATTTCACCCCCAGGAACCAACTTGAGGATCGCTTGGGATGCAGCATACAGGATAGGCAGCAATAATGAGTATGCTGCTTGAGGTCTGAGAAGTACTGAAAGAAGGTTCTTTTTCTGGATGAAACAAATGTTGCTAACTTATTTGTGAAAACATTAACATTAAACTAGGTGCAAATGCAGACTCTCTAAAACAGAGAAATTTAAGTGCTACCAGCTGCACTGACATCTTCTTATAAGTAGTCAATTCACCATTTTCCTAAGAGTAATTTGCTGCCATGCTTGTGCGAGTGGGTAGTTTGTAGTCAGGAGACACACACAGTGCTATTTGCCCACAGTTGACATTGAATCAGGACACAGCCCACGCTGTCCTGACCTTTACTGTTCCTGAGTCTGAAATTCTACCCACAATCTTAGTAATGCAAAAGTGATAGCGTTCTACAAAGATGCTGATAATGCAATCAATCTAATAAAGCACACATCATAACCAGGAGCAAGAATCCTTTTCATAATCATTAAGATGCTGCTCAGGAGTGATATACCTGCCTGATATCTTATCCTTAACAATAATCACTACTTTATTAATAAATATATAGTAGAACTATAATATTATCAGTAAAATATTATTGAAAACAATAACAAAATATCTGTACATATTGCTATATTCTTTGATTAGTGGTAAATATGTTTTTTCAAAAAATCACACATTTTGACCATCATTCTTTAACAACTGAAATAGTATCTCACTGGCAATTTTGCAATGTGATTTTTTTTAGAGTCCCACAGGAAAGTCAGAGGCTTTGAGATTTAGGATATTGTGCAGTTGAGAGAAGTTAGATAAAAAGGAAGGAGGAACAACCAAGTATTACTATTTGGTGAGGCAAGTAGTCCTACAGGCCACCAAGCCAAGTAGAATAATTAATATGAATATAATAATAAATATGAATATGAATAATTCCTTCCTGGACAATATTACAAAACTTTCAGGGAATAGAGACATAGTAATAATGTGGCAATTTAATTAACCAGATATTCTTAGTCATCTTGCAGACTTTCTTTTTTTCTAGAAGGTTAAAGAGATAAAGGGGTTGACTGTCCCAGATCTGAAACTAAGCAATAACAAAAAGATATATATTAAGAGGGAATTTAGTGTGAATTTTATGAAGACGTAATCGTGGGATCCAAGGTACTACAGAAAAAGAAACTGAAGGATGGACCAATATACAAACCACATTTTAGGAGGACCCATTTAATAAACTTTAAAGTACTAATGAGATTCCACAGGGAGAAATTGTCAGATCAATGGAATAGCAGGAAAGTTGAAAATGTCTTCAAAAATAGGATGTTGGACAAATAAATTCACAACTTTTCAACAGACTCATCCACAAATGAAACAGTGTAGGAATCTCCTGGATATGCATAAACAGCTTTCAACTGAGCCAAGAATGAGAAGGGACATATATATGAACTGATTTAATCACAAAGTTATTATCTTCAGGAAAAAAGATAGAATGCTAAATAAATTTAGGCTAATGGTAAAAACAAAAGGTTGGGGGTAGCTATGCCAATAGAGAAATCCCAATAGGGAATGGGCCATTTGCTACGAGATAATGATAGCATAGAATTGGATTTTTACTATAACTCATTTCTAAAAATAATGAAAAACATACAGGATGAAAGAAGTGACATGCCACATTTGGAAATCAAAGTAATAGAGTAGTTCTCAGCCTATTAGAACTTCTCAGGCCTGTTCTGTATTCTGTTTATTGAATCAAGAAAAATTGCAGAATCTTCCTAAAAGTCAAATTGCTGCATTGGTTCCTTCTTCCATTTTGTATTGTTCATAAATCTTGTCTTGTGTCAGATCCAAGAAAGCTAGCCAGATTTTTGTAATAGTTGGCCCCAGGCAGCTTGGCAAAGGAAATGCCAAAATATCAATCAGAACTAGATTGGGAATCTCACTACTCTACTCAAGGGCTTAAATTGCTAAAAATTCTTGATAGAATAGTGGTATACAAAATGGAATTAATAAGCGTGATGGTCCCATTTAAGACATACTGTCTATTTGATCACTGTCTAGCCAAAATTAATATCAGCTTTGGGACATGTACTGAATGGGTGGCACATATTGTAATCATAATACATTTTGCTCCATTTTACAACCTATCTTGCCACAGTTGCTGAGTGAATCACTGTAGTTGTTAAGTTAGTAACATGGCTGTTAATGAATCTGGCTTCCCCATTGACTTTGCTTGTTAGAAGGTTGCTAAAGGCAATCACATGACCCTGGGACACGGCAACCATCATAAATGTGAGTCAATTGCCAAGAATCTGAATTTTGATCACATGACATGGGGATGCTACAATGGTTGCAAGTGTGAAAAATGGTCATAAGATGGACATAAGACACTTTGTTCAATGCCATTGTAACTGCAAACAATCATTAAACAAACTGTTGTAAGATGAGAACTACTTGTATAAAGAGTGATTAAAAGGTCTCTCTGATATCTTTACAAATATGAGGAAAAAAAGCAAGCAAAAGGAAGATGGATAGAAGAGAAGGAGAACATCCTCTTGACAAATTTAGAGACATTAAGTATCTTGCAGCAGAGAATAATTTCAATCAGTTATTGAAAGCCATCAGGACATTTTAGGTAGCAATTAAGCATTTAATCTTTATTTACGTTTGTAGGAGGAACAGTAAAATACCAGATGCTAATGTTCCCACAAAGACACTTTGTAAAGCTGCTTCATGGGTTTTATTCATATAATTACAAGTGATTGAACAACAAAAATAGTCCTGAAGGAGGTTCTTCATCACATTGCAAGTAATGAGGTGCACTGTTGATCATTTATATTACAAAGAAAATGAAAGATTTAAAGGCATACTTAAAGTGTCACTAACAAGAAGCATAATCTTTCAACTATGTCCATGTCATTCAGCTTCCTTTCCTCTCTACATTTTCCCATGATTCACAGATTTCTGTGTAACAATAATTTTTGGGAGGTTATTTCTTTTGCTTTAAAGTCGTCATAGACATTTGAGTTTGACTATCTGATTATTCTCTTAATTTGCCCTATATTGTGGTAGCTTTGTTTAAATGGAACAAAAACAAAATATTTTTAAAATAAAAATTGTAAAATATATATATAAAATATTACACACACACACACACACACACACACACAAGCTTGATACCTGTGAAACTATGTTGTCAGGATTAGTTTTTGGGAAGGAAAATAGGGGGAAGGGGGAATTCTGCCTCTGCCTACCAGCATCCATCAGTATTCATCTGGCTAGCATCCTGTTAGGGTGTGAGAGAGTTGAGGGCTTTTTGAAAACTGAAATAGTATTTGCTGTGTGACCAAGAAGGAGACAGCAAGGAGCCTGGGCATGGGTTAGCTCAACTGTTCTGTACTAAAGCTGCTTGGTCTGTGAAACTAAAACAAACTGAAGAATAAGTACCCGCCTGGATGAACACAAAAATGCAGTAAAAAAGCTGGAACACACCTCCTCACTAGTCCAACNTGCCAGCCAATCAAAGCCACAAAACAGACAGAAGAAACCAGAAACACCAATCAAACAAACTCCAAGTCCAATAAACACAGACCAAGACTCCCAACCAATCATGATGAAGAAAAAAACCATCCTGGCACAACAATAGGCTAGCCTCAAATTTAAAACCAACGACTGTGAGACTCTGACCCACATGCAAACTCAATACAGAAGCCTGATGATGGCAACTTTATCTACAACTTTAAAAGCACTACAATGATGTGGGATAATACCCGAAGGAAGCTGAACAGCACACACACACACACACATACATACACACACACATATAAATTTTATATTCCTTTTTATCAAGCATGATTAATGGATGCATTGCTGAAAGCAATTAAATATTTCATCACTAACATGGAAACTATTCAGGGAAGGCAAATCATGTTCCAAGGAACACTGTGTTCCATGCTATCAGAAGATATATGGTATTTCCCTTTTATCCATTAATGTCAAATTATTTAGATGAAATATTTGCTTAGACTGATCAACCTAAGGCAGTCAGTTTCAGCTCATTTGCAAAAAAATATCAAGATTCCTAAAGATGTTTTCACAGAACCTTTTCATATGTGGCAGGAATAACTACAACTTCTTAAGTGCCAAGTTACATGACCTGGGCACCTCCTTGTAGTAACTGCTGAAGAAAATAGAAGAAGAGTCTCTGGAAATGATTGAAGCCTGGGAAACAGGTTCTTGTCAATCAACAGGAATGCTGATTTACCACCAGTTTTACCAGATACATAGGAGCCAAGGGCATAGCGGCACAGGGAAACAACAATCAACAATTTAATAGCTGGCCATCAACTCTCCAAACAACAACTAAAAGCTACGCACAACCAGGCACCACGTAAATATTATGCATAGAACAGTCCAGGGCACAAATTTTGGTGACTGAGAAATTTCCTGAGGATGGACTCCAGCACAAGAATGAAAGCTTGGAAGAATAAACCTCTGATCCCAGTGACCAACGATTGGATCCTGTAATATTATCCTGCACCACATAAAGTCTCTGCACCCTTTATGCCCAAGCCAAGATCCAGGCCACCCCCTTGCTGGACCAACCACCTTGTGTAAACTGCTGGTTACAAAAGAAAAGTGTTTTGGTCCTTCTGGATACCAGGACTTCAGCAATAAAGATGGAGATCCAATTGGAGTTTTTCACAAAACCTTTTCCCCAGTCTCCTATTGGAAGCTTTTGATCCCTCAAGTGCAAGCATCTCCATCTGCTACATTTATTGCCCCCTAAAGTAATCCCTGTGTTGTACTTATCCATCAAACCCTCTATCCTGATTAAAAGGTCAGAAGATAAAGTTCAGGAAATTACAGGTCAAAGGAAACAAGTTTAATTCATGTGCCTTTTAAAAAGAAAATATCAGATAAAAGAAATTAGAGTCCAAGGCAGAAATGTAATTTGAGAAAGTATTTCAGACTTGACCTACCCTAGTTCTCTTGAAGAAAAAAGAATGGGAGGGAAAGGCACATTGAGACTTGCAAGATTATGATACTGTAACTTTATGATAAAAGTGGTTATTAACATGAGTAACTTTGGCTTCAGTCTGGTCACCTTTCAAGAGCTGACACCCGTTGATATGACTGACTCGGATGGTAGACAGATGTTGTCTTGGCTTTGCCTGCTCTCTCTACATACTGTGACAGTCTTAAACAAGAAAGCCATAATGGATGTCCTAAATTACTACTGTGTCAAGAATAGACTATCCTTTTTCTTAGAAATTTCTGATGTTAGCAGAATACTTTGCTTAGGAATTAGTCTTCTGATTTATTTGGAAGGTATCTGATAAAAGAGTCATGATACTTATTTATGGTTGTGATATATTTACAATTACTTTATATTTTCAGCATATAAAGTTTTATTTTTAAAAATGTATTTATTTCATATAAGATTTTACATCCTGAATTTTAGTGCTCATTCATCACTGAAGACTGCTAACTAGAAGGAAACCCATTAACTTCAAAGTATATTCATGTTTATGTGCATGAACATGTTTCTCACTTATATAAAGAGAAATAAGAAGAAACAGACATTGGATAAAGGCTATTATTTGCTGAAACATATGCTTCCTAAATAAATGTTCTTTTCTTAAGAATGACATAAGAGAAAGTGCAATTTTAACTTTCATTATTTAGGAGGTATCATAGAAGAGACCGGTTTTTGTATCATCAAGTGATCTCCATTGTATTGACATATACAGAAGAATCCTATGTATCAGATACTATGATGCAGGTAAGTTGTTGTGTTATGTTTAAAGATGACCTGGACCTAAATTGTTTATGGAAGTTAACAAATATATTTTTTGAGCATTGATATCAAGTCTGTCATCTTTGACTTGGCACCTTGCTGGCATCCTGCATGAGGAAAAGAACAAATGGGCAATAAACATGAATTACCATATGCTAGAAAATAGAGGGGAGTGAGGAAGTGACAGTTTGATGAAGAACAGAGAAATTCCAAACCAGTTTGTGTCAGCACTCAAGGCCAGGGATGGGATTCTAGCTATTCACTAAAACCGGTTGTTAACATTCTAAGCAGTTCGGAGAACCAGTTGTTAGAAGAAATTACTGGCCTAATCCTGTAAGAAAAGCAGGAAGGAAACATTCTGGTGTTGCTTACAGAAACTGCCTCTCCGTTAACCCTTATTACATTCTTGACAGGACCAGACTTCCTGTCTCAGGAACGTCTCTGGAGTTTTTTTTCCTTCCTTTGCTGGTACTTTGCTTGTGTGGAGTCACCATTCAAAGTTACAATGGCACTGAAAAAAGTGACTTATGACCATTTATCACGCTTACGACTGTTGCAGCATCCCCACAGTCTTGAGAGGCCAGGCGAGGAGATGTGTGCCTCGATGTGAGTAACGTTGAGTTGGCCACACCCAGCCAATAACATGACCACCAAGCCATGTCCACCTAGTCTTGATCACGAAGCCATGCCCACCACCTAAGCCATGCCCACCACCTAAGCCATGCCCACTACCAAAGCCACGCCTACCACCTAAGCCACACCCATAGAACCAGTTGGTAAAAAATTTGAATCCCACCTCTGCTCAAGGCCATATACCCGTAGAAGCAATGTAGATTATTGGACACACCTCAGTGTTCTCAAAAGAACTAGGCAAATTTTCATTGGCTGAAGATGGACTGGTCATGGGGGGAGAGATTGGATGAGGGAAATATTTTGCATCCTTTTAGCATGGGAAATTTAGTTCTAGCCTGAGTTGACTGCAGCCAGCATCTTTATAACCTATCTCTTCAACTAAATGGAACTGAGGGTCTTTCGTTCCTTAGAGATCAGATTGGAGCAGGTCTGACAGAATATTTATATAGTTATGAAGTGACAAAATCCACGCAAGAACAAAATACAGGAGATATACTTAGATTTTTCTTAACTTTATATTTGTAAATCTTTCTAGTTGCTTTTATTAAAGTTTCATTAACTGATTTTAAACACTGGAAAGTTATACAAATATATCAGAATCAGCGATACTTATAAACTAATGCCATATTTTAAAAAGTCCAAATGTTCAAGAACTTTATGCAGGAAGCAATATTAAAGTTATTACATCTGAATTACAAGAATCAGGACAATAGCTAGATGTTAATATTATTGTGTATTTTTGGTGCCATTTAGTGGCCATTTAGATTTTTGTAGATCACATTTAGTAGCCTGATCAATAAATTACAAGCCTTTTCATTTAGTGATGTATTTCCTACAAAAGTACCATATCTGGCCTAATGTTTCCCTATCATGATTCTTAAAAAGAACATATCAAGAGCCAGAAGTAAGATTCAATAGATTTAGCAACAATACAACACAATTCCTATCCAAAACTCAGCATACTCTAACCTAATCATTGTGCCTTTCATCAAGTCCTCCAGAATGCTGTCATCTAGGGATCAAAATCAGAAGATAGAAAAGAATAAGAATGTTTGCCTATGCTGAGGAACAGCTGAATCAGGGAGTACATTCAAGATTGAATTGCTGAAGGAAATCAAAATAAATTAAATTTATTTTGGGCACAGCAAAACTCAGTGAAGCTTTTTGTGATTCCCATGTTGACAGATTCTAGCATCAGAATTAAAGCACTCCAGAGAGATGCTATCTAGCCTCCACTTAAATACAAATGAAGACAATATTGTTTTTATACTCTATTATCATGTAGTCTTATGAATATTTGGTAGGCCTTCTCAACAAACTATTCTCCTTTAATTGGTTTAGAGCCATTATAGGTAATTTTAATAAAAAAGATACCATTGTATTTTCCCCATAGCAATATAAAAGCAGGATAGAACAAGAAAAAAGGATACATTACTAGCAAGCTCAATCCTTTAGAATTCAGAAATGTTACGAACAATAAAATGGTATGTTCAAAAGAAAGTGTGATAAAATAGATATTTTGGCCAGATTATAAAGATAATATATAGATGGTTAGAAAATGAAATCTGTTGGTACATCATGAAAATGGTTTTGCTATTGAACTTAGAATTTCTTAAATTCTAAGTTGAAATAGCACCTGCCCACTTGCTTTGATATAGTGGGGAGATGAATAAGTGTAAGACCTTATATCTTTCCACCAAAAATAAAAGAAGAAATGTGAATTTTATTCATCTGAAAAAGGAAAACAAACTGTATGTATCTATATCATAAAGCATCCTTTGAACTGATCTTGATAAGTGGCAGCTGCACAGACCATGTCCTTTTCTGTGTTCAGCAATACAAAAGTTAAAAGAAAGAAAAGTCACAGTTTTCTTTCAGCCCAGGCATATGGCATTATAGCTATCCGAAACAACTTCTGGAGCATTGCAAAGATGACAACTTGGTTGCTGTAACTGTGTTCAAACAACATCTGCAGTTCATGGCCAAGAACGAAATAGGTGATGGGAAAGAATTTTTCAAATTGGTTCCTGGAAAGATTCATTTTAAAACTGCTGCCTCTGCATTTATTTTTTTGCCTTGTAGGCAAACACAGGCCTTCACTTACAATGGTTTTAAAATGCTGCAGTTTGGATGATTGATGAATAAAGAAAAGACTCTTATCCACATCATGAACACTAAATGTAATATCCCTTAATCTAGCACTGAATGCAAATCAAGGGGGACCCACTGCACAGGAAGAACAATATGCAAGAGATGGCCATTTGCAGAAATGACTTTTAGCAATTTTCCTGTAGGCTGATTCTTATAAAATCAGATGATTATTAATCTGTATAGTCACTTAGGAATAGATATTGGAAGATATCTGACATCTCAACTGTTTGGCAGAATTCCTTTTTCAAGAAAGTTAAATGGATTATGATTGTGGACTGTCCATCTTTTTATTTATAAATAGTATCTAAAGGCATGGGCATGATGTATACTGTATACCAGTAGAAATACAGCTTGCCATTTGATGTACTATACAGAAGCAGAGTGCCTACTTTTTTTTAATGGTGCTTTTTTAAAAAAACCAAAATAACTTCTGCCAATGCTGTAAAAATATAATAAGATCATATTCCAGACTTTGGGTTTAGAGATTTAATTAGCTCATATTTCTGTTAAAAATACTGGATTTAAAAGAAGAAACATACAGTACAGTCTCAAACTATAATCTCGTTAGCAATTGGCTCACTGAATATAGTATGTCTTTCAAGTAAAATGTGCATAGATTTACCCTGTCCAGTTATTCTTTTTTGTATTCTGGACAAGTTATAATTGTAATGTCTTCAATCCTTGCAGGCTCCATTTCTTTTCCTCCAGTTTCTGGGATACAATAGATCTTCTAAAATTATTCCACTTTTATTATTATTTTTAAATAACTCAAGGCAACCAACATATATAATATTCTTTACTCTTCATGTTTTTCCCACAACAACCCTGTGAGCTGATTTGGGAGTGCCAGATTTCATCTCTAAGGTCAGACTAGAATTCAGTCTCCTATTTCTAGACCAGCACTTTAACCACTTCACCAAACTCATGTTTTTGTGAGATGGGTGGCCATATAAATATGATACATAAATAACATTATTCCTGTCATGCCCCTGGTGGAGACTGATTCTGAGGAAGAGGAGGAACAGCCAACAGGGAGTGGGAGTGTGGCTCCAGAGGTGGTGGAAGGGCAGAGGCCGGCTGAGCAATCAGAGGAGGATCCAGGCCCATCCCCTATCCATCCTAGGTCATGCAGGGAGAAGAGGATCAGGGAAAAGCGAGGTCTACTCAGGAGGAGATTACCAAGATCCTCCTCGTGGCTTGCAGGTGGGAGCTATGTATATAAGTTTGCAACTGCGCAGTTAGAATTTGCAGAAGTCAATTTAGTGTTCACCTTGAAAGAGGTTTATCTTTGCTGGCGTTCTTCCCATGGACTTTTCTAGGTTATTTTCCTGGAGTTTATGATTAGTTATCTTGGCTTGCTTTGGAACTCTCATCAATACGGTTTGTTTTGGTTTTCTGTTTGCCTCATTATTTACTTTTGTGACTTTAAACTGTGCCTAATAAAACAGTGAAGTTTATGTTGAAGGCCTTACCGGACTTTAATGTATGTTTTGAGTTTTGGGTTATTTTAAGAGACTACAGGTCATCACAATTCCTTAAATTTACATTTAATAGGTCCATGCTACTAAGAACAATATTATCATTAAATTAGATAAATAAACTTAAAAAAACCAAATATTTTTCTTCCATTGGACATATTTGAGAGTTTTCAAGACAACCTACTCATTTGAGGCATTTAAAATATAAATAGGCGTGTTTGAAAAACAGGACTACTTTTTAATCTAGGACTAAGCAAGGGATGAAAAAGAACTATGCTTATAATTTCTGAGGAGAAACTAAAAACAGAATATAGAATATGAATGAAGTGAAATACTTTTTGAATTTTTCAGCTGCTTGCACTTAATAAGTCTGGTATGGTGGAAAGGTTATTAAAAGTTGATTGGAATTGTTTAATCTATGCAGAAGTCCTTTGATGAGGGTGAAATGGTCCTATAAGACAGCCCTATTTGTCCACCCTCCAATAGCAGGGTATTTCTAAAAAATCCAACTTTCTCCAAGCAAAATTGCTGATATCCAGGAGTCTGCAATTTACATTTGTCAGATTGCCTACTGAACAGAATCTTTAGGACTTAAGAGTTTTGTAGAAGGAAAGATTCAGCAGGATATTAGAGAGGGATAATAATGTATATGCTTGAAGTTAGTTGAAAACAAAACAAATCCATATCAATCTTTTGATAATATCTTTTTCTCATTTAAATTCTGACTCACTACCAGCTGCATTTTAATAAGGATTTGAGAATTGATATAATGGCCCTTCCTCTCAAATCTGAAGCTTCGGTAGTTTTCATACTTTCATCATAGCCATCCATCCAAACATCTCTTGGGGGTGCTGAACATATGGATCTGTTGCTAACACATGCAGACAAAACACCATCAATGAAAGGGTGCACATTCAATTGTCAGGGTGGGGGGAAGAAGGGAAGAGGAGAAACGTCAGCCAGACTTGAAAATCTGTGAACTAATTCAGCATCTCAAGAGCAGTGTATCTGTTGGTCTGCAACAAACCTTGCAGCCAAGGATACCAAGTGATAAAAAGATGAAAAACAACAATGCTAGAAAATACACAAACTGTACTGCTAAAATAAAAAACCCTCATGAACATTTTCAACTGCATTCAAATTCTGTGTCCTAGCCAGATCAATACAAAACACTGACATAGAAGAAAAATGAATTGGATGGGTATCCTATAAGTATTAAGGATTGCATTTGTCCAACACACTAAGTCTTAAAGCAATTTATTAGGTTTTGGCTTAATTTGGTCTATTCCCCTTGGCCACCCTGGTTTATGGTTGAATTGTATGTGTTGAACCAATAAATTAGTTTATGTGGAAGAGACAATGAACATGGAAGCAAATCATCTAACAGAAACAACCCCACCTCCAAGATATATGTTTTTGCCTTCTCTTAGCTTGCAAAGCAAAAATGTCAAATTCAGCCTACTATAGCATTAATTATATATAATTATTAGGAAATTAAACATTTTTGTTATAAAAGGGAGAAAAAAATCAGCTTCAATTGCCTTATACCATAAGATTTCTTGCTGTAAGTGTTTTGTGTGCGTGTGTATGTGTGTGAGTGAGTGAGTGTGTGTCTATCTTAACGATGCCATTTTCATTCTCTCCATTTCTTTTCTTGATATATATTTAAGAAAATTTATACATATGGTTGCTGGAATTTTGCTTATAAAATCCTTTACTAAGTTTACATATATGTAGCTGGAATTAAATACTTGTGACATCCAGCCTTCCTGATCACAATAATATGGTCAATGCATACTGTTTTTATTATATAGTAAAAAAACCCGTACTTGCTATCTCTTTAACTTTGGACCTGTTTATTATAATTTTAGATAACTTTCACTGATCCTATTTTTCCCTTACAGTATAGCGACATACTGATTTCAGTTCATTTTGGTGTAAAAATATCATTTACAAACTTTTTTATTTTACAGTTTTCAAGGACTAGAAGGACTTGGAAACATTTTTGCCTAACTGACATGCATATCAAAATTGTAATATTGAATAATATTAATTATTCAAATAATTTGCACCAGTTACTGTCAAATACATCAGACTGTAATGGACCTCTAGTAAATTTCTTATTACAAATGTAGTGAACTTGGCTAATACTCTCTGAATCAAGATAATGAAAATATTTCTCATATTTAATTTGGTAGAATCTTTTTTCTGCCTACTAACTAAATGTAAGAAGTGGTATATGGATAAGCAAAGAAGGCTTGCATGTGCACAAAAGTATAGAAAGGGTTAGTAAATGGTATCAGTAGAATTAGATTTGTTTCCTTTTTTCTATCCTTGTGAGATAAGTTTTGGATTATTATCTTTTTACTCTTTTTTCACTTTGCATAACTTACATCAAAAGGGAACAGCATGACAATTATACCAGGGTGAGTATGTATGTATGCATGCATGCATGTATGTATGTATGCTTTTTTTCCTTGATACATACACAAAGAAACAGCTTAGGAAATTAAACTGAGCAACAGTGAAGTTGATGAAAAATGCAGTATTTCAACTATGTTTCCTCCTACAGTTGCTACTGCTGCTCCATGATCCAGCATAGGTAAACAAGAGAGCTATCTTATTGGAGGGGTGGGGGCAGGGGTGGGATTCTACCAGTTTGCACCTATTCGCTAGAACCGATTATTAACATTCTAAGCAGTTCAGAGAACCGGTTGTTAGAAAAAATTATTGGCCTAATCCTGTAAGGAAGGCAGGAAGGAAACATTCTGGTGTTGTTTACAGAAAATGCCTCTCTGTTAACACTTATTACATTCTTGGCAGGACTAGACTTCCTGTCTCAAAGTTACAATAGCACTGAAAAAAGTGACTCATGACCATTTTTCACACTTACAACTGTTGCAGCATCTCCACAGTCATGAGAGGCCAGGTGAGGAGATGTGTGCCTCGATGAGAGTGACATTGAGTTGGCCACGCCCAGCCAATCACATGATCACCAAGCCATGCCCACCAACTAAGCCACACCCACAGAACTGGTTGTTAAAAAATTTGAATCCCATCCCTTGGTGGGGCCATTAAAATCATTTTGGTCATAACATGACTTACTATTGCAAGGGTTAGGAAATTAATTTAATGATAAGCTTCAGAGTATAACTCAGCCATCCCTCAATAATATGAAGCTTAGGTTTAATTTGGCCATACAAAATTGCCTATTAAATAGCATAAGGTCCTTCTTCCTTCTTCTTTTCAATTCATGTAATCAAGATATACGTAGCAAACTTAGACAGGACTGTGGTCATCATATAAACTCATAACAGCATTCAAAATCAATCTCAAAATGGCACCATTTTAAAAGCTTTGCAGAATATAATATTTATATTTTATAATATAATTCCCTATTTTTAGAGGCTCTCACATTGAGAACATAATATAATAGTTGAACCATGTGGTGATGAAATGATGAATCACTGTTGCTAGGATACTGTGATTCCTCTGGACATGGCTCCACCTGGTGATCCAGGAAGACCTATGAGTCCAGGAGAACATTTCAAATTGCAGAACCCCCTTCCAAAGTTATCAACAGGATCACAATAATGATTGTTTTCAGATAAACAGCTACTTCATCTTGTTGGCATTTAGTCTGATTTTACTGTTACCCATTCACAACCCCATGCACAGTGTATATAGTAAATGTCTTACCTGAATACTATGGTTCTGGATACTGATTTAAATGCTTCTGTCTTAGTCCTTATTTAATACTGAACAGCCTATAGAACAAGAGAGGATAAATCAAGAAAAAAATTAATGGCCTGCTCATAAATCTGTTCAACTTTAGAGCAAACTCTTTTAGAATAAATGCAAGGAAGATTCTAGAGGTTTTAACTATTTATATTTTTAATACTTCATATTGCTTTCTTTAACTTTCAGACACTTTTGAACCTCATATTTTGAAGCATGAAGTAATGAATTCTCTAGGTATTTAGAGTAGAAGAGGAGACATTTGCCCAATTCCATTTTAACATTATTCTCTGATGTGACCAGAATTCCAATCTGTCATTAGCAGAGGAAGTTTAGTTTTATGCAGATGTTAAATGGGAATGGTAGAAGTATGTCTTGAGACATTCCACATTAAAGTCACTTATTTCTCCACTTACTAAAAAAAGGAAAATTGCTGTCTGGACAAAAGATTGAAACTGTTCAAATGCTCCTAGATCCAAGGATGGACAATTGCAAGGCATGTAGAACCACCCACTTCTATAGGGAGGCCTTAGTCACTACTTAGACCCATCCCATGTCACCTTCCAAGATGCCTTTACCAGCCAGGGGGTGGAGGCATGGATGCTGATCACAGGTGACAAAAGGACCCTGTCAAATTCCTGACATCTAACCTCTTCCCAGATAACTGAGCAACATTGTGTCTATGCCATTTCCATTGTACTTGTTCAACCAAAGTCCAACTCAGAGCAGCATTATCTGATTGATACCTAGAATAGTCCTCACAACTGTCCTGGAGAATCTCCCTATAACAAGACACTGGATTGCTCAAAACAGGGCTGCTAACCCTCCAAAGATATAAGAGCAAAGGAGGAAGCTTCTTTCTACTCTTTTAATCACAAGATAAGCCCTAATAAAGGCTGTACCCAGCTAGATTCATTCTTTGTCCTCCTCAAGTGGTACTAGAGGAATCTTTTCATTTAAATAAATCATGAATTTGTCTATGGAGATTTTCAGTCATCCAGGTCATGGTTGTCTGAAAGGTGCTTTTTTCAAGAGGCAAAAAGAAAGCCCAGTTGCCTCTTGAGAAAAAAGTACCTTTGGGTCAATCAAGAATTATTCAAATGTTCTCATTCTATGATTGTACTTCTTTTTCCTAACCATTTCTTAAAATATCTTCTTAACTGAACAGTGCAACTGGGTTTACTAAGCATCAACTGCTTATTTATGGAAGACTGGTTTAGAAATAAGCATGCTTTGATGAAGCTTTCAAATGACACAAACAGATTATGTAAACAGCCAAATTTACAAAGATGCTCAAGCTCAAAACATTTCCAAAATACAGTAGTTAGAAAAGCCTCCAAATTTATTTATGAGGTTGAGCCATACTTTTTGAACTCAAGACTGCTCTTGTCACTTTGAAATGTTTTGTACACATCTGTTATAATTATAAGAAATAGTTCTTATAATTCTATAGTTCTATAGCCAGAGACTGTAACTAGGCAAACACAGGTTCCTTCAGATTCTCACTAAAATGACAGAAAGGGTTTCTAACATTTGAAAGCAAAATCTACAATGTAATTTTCCTCACTATCCTTTGGAAGAGAAATATTTGGAAAGAGAGGGAGGGAGGGAGGGAGGGAGGGAGAGAGAGAGAGAGAGAGAGAAAGAGAGAGAGAGAGAGAGAGAGAGAGAGAGAGAGAGAGAGAGAGAGAGAGAAATGTCTCCTTGTCTGCACTTCTGTCCTCCTGATACAACCAGCAAGATACTGGAGCTTAGACAGTTTCTGGGTCACAGTCCTTTGTTATGGTAGACAAGATTGCGTTGCCAGCTTCCTAATAACATTCTTTATTTATAATCAGAAAGCAACCATTCTTCCTTATGGTCAAAGAACAGGTTTTTTTTTAATGCACAGCCCTTATCTGACTTTGGGCAGTTGCATCTTTTCTGGTTATTTATTTGCCTCCTGGAAACAAAGAAAATGTTTTCAGCATACTATCACATCTGATTTTGAAATCCATTCAATCAGCATAATTACTATTAATTAGTGTGAGCATTTGGCATTGTTTAATGAAGAACATAGAAATGTTTTCTTCTGCAGTATGATCAAAAGAGTGCTGTGTTAAAAGAATGTACTTTGCCATATTGTATAAATGCAGGGAGTTTCCCGAATGAATTTCTAGCCCATCATTCTCAGTATATAAAATTTGATAATGGACAGGAGAGGTTCAAAAAACCCAGGAACAACATTACATTTCTTACTTTGCATACAAATGTGAGTCTCTAGCAAGCTTTACACGACACTTTCAAAAGGTGAATCAAAGACCTGGCTTTTCATTCATTAACCTTAGATTCAGCCATTTAAATCTTGACCTTTTTCCTCTTGGTTAAAAGAAGATGTGGAGCAAGGGCTTATCATGATAACCAATGTGTGGGAGAAATGCTGAAATGGGGAAAAATGCAAAGGCAGTAACAAAAACAATCTGGTTGAATAGATGGAGGTGGTATCAGTTGAAAACAATAGATAAATGAATCACTGAATAATTTTCTCAGTGTGGTAGCCAAAACTCTTGTCACCCACAGTCCAGAAGGAAGTATTTAAACATTTGTTTCGAGGGGGGGAAATTAAGAAGGGAAAGGGGAAAAATCTTTAAAGAAACACAATTTCATATTTTTAAGGAATAATAACTGAAGGAAAGAGTAAATATCTCAACAGCACATGAACCACAGACTAGGAAACTCTACTGAGTTGAAAACTGCAGAGACACAGAAATGTTTTGAAAAGGGGAATGAAATTTCCTATAAAGTAATCTCAACAAGATCATAGCAGTTCTCGTCTTATGACTGAACCCAAAATTTCTATTGGTAAGCAAGACAATTGTTAAGTGAGTTTGGCCCTTTTTACAACCTTTTTTTGCCACAATTGTTAAGATAATTATTGCAGTTGTCTTTGCTTGTCAGAAAGTTGCAAAATGGGATCCCATGACCCCGAAACAGTCATAAATACACACCAGTTGCCAAGCATCTGATCATGTTACTATGGGGATGCTGCAACAGATGTTAAGTATGAAAAACAGTCCTGTCACTTTTTTTCAGTGTCATTGTAACTTTAAACA
Organism: Laticauda laticaudata; assembly: GCA_004320025.1. Taxonomy (NCBI): domain Eukaryota; kingdom Metazoa; phylum Chordata; class Lepidosauria; order Squamata; family Elapidae; genus Laticauda; species Laticauda laticaudata. Next base: position 9,710 of record BHFT01047105.1, on the reverse strand, counting down.
GTCACTAAACAAATGATTGTAAGTAAAGGACTGCCTGTCCTTTATACCACAACATTTTATTAAAAGCCACAATAAAAGCTCAAGAGTAACATAATCACTGACTGGGTTTATATGCCACACTAAGCCATAGTTTTAACAAGACTTTGTTGACTGCGCCATAATAACTGAGTTCACATACCACACTAAGCCAATAACAACCAAATCACATTATGGCTCATTCCAACCCAACCAGAAGATTCCAAATGAATGTTAGGAAACCATTTCTTAATAGCAATTGACATTAGATCCAATTATCAGTGAGGTGGTAGGTTCTCTACTAGATGAGTGCAAGGAGAGGCTAGACAGCCATTTGTCATGGGTATTTTAATTTGGATTCCTGCATGAGACAGTGAGGCAGGCTGCAAAATCAATGGCAAAGGAAAAACTAGTTAGTATCAAGTAGGAAGGGGCCATTTTTGTTCAACAAAGATTTTAACAGAGCCTTCTTCATGAGAAAGGATTCAAAGGTGGCAATTAGGAGTAGCTGCTGTAAGGATGATATCCCTGAGAAGATTATCTTCTTTATAGCCCTGGTCTACTAAAAAGATATGTGGTGAGTTCCTATAGATGACTTAAATATTCAAGCAAGTATATACAATGGAACCTTGGGTCGCGAACACTTCTGTTCGTGACCAAATTGGGTGACAACGAGAATTTTTGGCAAAGTTTTGTTTCTGGTCACGAACACATTTTCGGGTGGCGACTTTTCCCTGCTGCAGCAATTTCCCCTTAAGTGCCATTTTTTTTGTCTGCGCATGTGCAGACTGTCATGCTTCTGGTCACAACCAAATCAGGTTGCAACTATAGTCCTGGAACGGATTACAGTCACGACCCACGGTTCAATTATATAGAAGGAAAATTAGAGGAAACCTAGGTGGTATCCAAAATCCATAGACATACTGATTTTGTTTTTGTTTTTTTAAATTGAAAGATACAGCAGCTCTATTTAAGATTGGAACACATGGAAAAGCAAATTACTCTTTTCACTCTCTGTGAGTTATTCTTTCTTCATAGTAATGGGGTGGGGCCAGGTTTCACTATTATCCCACATATAGGTGAAAATTCCAAACCTGCCCCATTTTGTGGGTCTTATTATTATTTTTAATAGCATAAATATAGCATACAATTTGTCACATGCAGTGTATTGAAGGAAGTTTTAAAAATTGAAACTGCAATTGTGATAATAAAATAATTATATATTTCAAACACCAGAACAGCAATCTGAGAGAAAAAAACAATAGCCATATAATTTCAGTGTGTTTTTACATTGCCTGATTTTTGCCTTTTCCAAATCTACTTTAATAAACAGAACTGGACTCCTATTTTAGATTTATTTCACAATATTTACCTTAGCACAGAGGTGTCAAACTCAGGACCCATTGGCTGGATGCATCATACGCTGGCCACGCTCACCCCCATTTTAATGAAGGGGATAAAGTTCTGATACATCATGTGACCACATGACCACACGAGTTTGACAACCCTGCCTTAGCATATATTGGAGTGGACTTTTCTACCTGTCAGAACAAAATGAGTGGCTACAAGATCTGGTGCCATTAGCTTTCTATCACGTCTATGGAGATTCTCAGTCCTCCCAGTCATGATTGTCCCAAAGATGCTTTTTCAAGAGGCAACTGGACTTTCTATTTTTTCTTTGAAGACATTTAGCTTCTCATCCAAGAAGCTTCTTCAGCTTTGAAGCTTCTATCACACGTGGTGATGCAAGGTGTTGATGAGTGTCCCAATTTCCTCAATATATGGGTGGCATATGAATGTGATTATTGTCAAAGGCCCTGACTGATTTGTCAGTGAAGAGATATTGGAGACATGCCTGTTGGGTTTCTTCATTTTGTGGCTTTCTCCTTCCTAAACACTTGAGGTAAATATAGAATAGAAAGGCCATTGTGGGACCCTCTTTCTACTCTGCACACAGTCCCTGCCTATTACTAACAGCATGTTCTCTAGCATCCCAAGGTTTTCTGTAAATGTGCCCAGAAATGAGAGCTTCCAAGTGACACACTTGAGGAAGATGGGAGGGAAGTGAGATTTGACCTTTATTTCTGTGCCAACATGGAAACAGTCTGCTTTTGAATGACAAACCTACTTAAACATTAACCTTCTAAAATATTGTAGTTACCATCTTAATTAATATGTTTGAAACAACTATGGAAAAGAGACATTAGTCATTGAAGATATATTATTTTCAATTATAAAGTGATACAATTTTATTTCTTTTCAGAATACAACTTTTAAAATTAAATAAAAGGCATATCTACTCAAATATTTTGATTCCAAAGCTGCTCTTTGAGTTCTTGTGGAAACAGCATATACATCACTTTAGCTTGGACTGCAGATCATGCTAAATTATATTTTATTTTCAAAATGAAGGTGAATATATGTGTATCAGGATAATGTGATATCCAATCTGGGTCAGTCACCAGGACCAGAAGTCTTCTGAGCTTTCAGATTCATGCTGGAGTCCATCTTCAGTGCTTTATGCTTTATTTTAAACAAGCCAAGTGATGTGATTTGTAAATAACACTAAGTCATAAGCAATGATTTGTAGAACATGAAGAAGGATTCAGTCATCATACTAAAGGCATAAAACATTATGGCTCAGTAGAAAATGTATACAAACTACCTACATCTCTTTTCTACAATGACCATTTTTTTTCTTCTTTATCACTGAATCCAATGAGAAGTGATATTCAACAGGTTCTGACCAGTTCTGCAGAACCGGTAGCAGAAATTTTGAGAAGTTTGGAGAACCGGCAAATACCACTTCTGACTGGAGATTTTACAGTATCCTTCTCCTGCCATACCCACAGAACTGGTAGTAAAAAACTTTGAATCCCACCACTGAATCCAATGAAAAGTTTTGAAATGTTTTTGCTGGTCTCAGTAGTAGCATTATAACACAGTATTTATTTTTATATTTTTAGAGTTTTTTAAACTGACAATGTTCTCTTCTAAATCTGTGCTATGCCTTTAATATATCATCCTATCTATGGGCACATACTTTATACCAGATTGGCGACTGATAAAACATATATCTTTTTGCCTATTTGCTAAATATTTACATTCTTTTCAGCTATGCTTTCTGAAGGACATTGGTAGGAAGCATTCAGCATGAACTACCAGCCCACTTAGTGTTCTGTTTCTAGTACAGCAAAAACAGGAAATAATGATATGCTACAAATTCCTTTCTCTGTTGTTATATTTTCAGACTTTCCTTTATCAGATTATTCCAAACATTCCAAAGGAAAGGTTTAAGTGTGGGTGTTTTGTCTTTGGATGTCTCCGATTCTCACTTGTTCATATCACCCGAGAGTCACCTGACTTTTTTAAAAAATGGCCCCTTAGTGGGTAGTTAATAGCTAGAATGTATTTTCAGCAAGAAATCCAGACCAAGAATACATATTACCTATGGGAACCACAGCAGTGTTTTCTTCAAAATAAAAATGGTATTTCAAAAACACGCCTTTTCAAAATATTTGACAGTATTTATTAAGGAGTCTAGTGACTCTACCATGTATTAAGAACAACAGTGCTTTCCCTTTGGAAGTTGTTAATGTGCATTAAGTGATCATATCCAGCTGTTTGGACACAATGACCCATCAACGTGGTATATAAAGGAATGGGAGAGAAACTCTTTAGAAGTTCATAAACAGTATTGGAAACTCAACTAGGATATTATTTTTTTTTCTTTTTGCATAATATTTTCATACTTTGATGAAGATTGAACATGTTTCACTTTGACTAAAATAAATTACTAAAGAGGAGTGTGTGAATTCTAAGATTTTGTATCAAGTGCTTTAAGTTTGAGTCAAATAATTGCAAGACTCCCTCATCCTCAAATATGCATAAAATTCTGATAATATTTGCAAGCAAGAGAATGGGAGGCAAGACTGAAAAGCCAAGGAACAATCAGTGTATTCATAAAAACTTCTAATTGCTTTGCCTGTTTTCCAATGCCTGGGTTATTTTAAACCTTCAAACTTATCTCCCAGTTTGGTTACCTTTCTGATTTTTGTTTACATGCATTTGAAGATAATTGACCTAGGAACCAATGGTGTGATTTATTTTCTATACACAATTGCAATCCTGTGAATTATTTCACAGCCTCAAATTTACATTTGTGCTCTGAATATATATTTTGTAAAATAAGGCTATAGCCAAGAGTTAGAATTGAGATGTGAGGAAATGATCTGTCTAGGAAACCTGGGATAGCTAAGAAATCTTGCCACCAATGCTAATTTGCTAAAGATGATCCTTTAAAAGAAGAAAGAAATAAAGCCTCATGACATTGAAAAAATCTGTAATTTGTTCTAGACCAGGGATGTCAAACTTGCATTGTCATGATGGCATCATGTGATATATTGGGACTCCCCCCCCCTATGCTTAAGTTGGGTGGGGTGGCACCAGCATGTGATACATCCTGCCTGCGGGCAGTGAGTTTGACACCCCTGCTCTAGACTGCTTCCAACTTTATTGATTTCATCGATTTCTCTACTGATTTTTAAAGAGTCATCTTCATAAAAGGAAAAAGAGTTTTCCTTTCACAAGTAATCAGCGAATTGGGACTGGGACTATCACAGAGTTAAGTATGTGTAACTCTTTTTATTTTGAGATAGGGACAGATTTCTTTCCTGTAGTCCTTTTATCTCTCTCTGTGTACAAAATTAATTTTCTATTTTATTTTTCAAGCAATTCACATTTCACTTAGTCATTCCATTCATGTTAACTTTTTGTCCTGGCTCATTGTTTAGGAGTGCAGTCTCTAGATAATGCTCCCCTCCTCCACAGAAATATTTGAAAAATTAAAGACATCTTTGAGTCAGATTTAACCACCAGTAATTTTGTAGATACATCCCGGTAGTTTTCTTTGCAAAAATACAAAAATTATTTGCCATGATCTTTTTGCAAGATTTTTTTCTCAACTTCTATTTCTCTAACCCACAATAGGGATATACTATCTGGGCTGCAACAATCTGGACTATCATAAGGTGACACCAAAGAATTAGAAGATTTAATTAATTAAAGTTCTGGGGATTTTTTCCCCCTGCCATTTAGTGATGAATTGGATCGGCTTTGTAGCCTAGATATGACATTCCTAACCAATAGCTTTGTATTCTCTGAAGATCAGAGAAAGCCCAATTTCAGCTTCCAAACTTACAAAAGACCATGTCTGGTTTTAGCATATCCATGTGGGTCACCTATACATTTTTGATGAGATAAAGCTCCGAAGATTGGAGTTTTTGTTTTGACAATTCTAGCAGGCAGATAAACTGGGCAGTTCACAGGGTTTTTTAAATTTTATTTTATACTTTTCTCTTGTCCAACTTTTCTTCCTTTTGAGGAAAGAGATTATCTTAAATTCAGACTTATATTTCTTTTGGTCAAATGCAATGATAATAATAGGGGGATAAAAATGTGAAATACAATGTAAACATCTGATTGACTATACAACCAAACATAATAAACCAAACTTGCCAAAAGAAAGCAAGGATAGTACCAGTGGTAATAGTTGCCTTGGGTACAAATCCAAAACATCTGGAGCACCACTTAAACACCACTGTCATTGAAAAAAATCACCATCAGTCAATTGCAAAATTCCAGTTTTAGTTGGAATAGCTTACATCTTGCAAAGATCCCTCAAACACCATCAAACAATATCCCAGATCCTTGACCCGACAGATGGCAAACATGCCAAATTCAGTCTAAACATCTGTCTGACTTTTCAACCAACCATAATACTAAAAAAAAGTCCCTGCAACAACAGCAAACAACTAATGTTGGTGCGAGGGTATTAGAATGACCAATATTTGTTTTGTCAGTAATGAAATGTAAAGAAAACCCACTAGTCAATTCATGCCGAAAGAACTGTGCTGAAGCAATAATTTAAAAGTGAACTTTAGTATAATTGCAAAAAATGATGGTGTTTTTGCAACAAGAGAGGATCAAGTTAGAGAAGGCAAGCTTTGGTTTTTGGATTTTTTTCCTACATCCTTTAGGAGTGCTAGCCACAGAGGTTCTCTTCAACATAAAGAAATAACACATTGCATCTTTGTATATTTCTACTCTCCCCTCATGTTGTGTTTCTGTGAGTTTTGGGTATGACTATATAGACTCCATTTGGGATCATGTGACCAGGAAGGGTGGAGGGGACTTAGAATGGAGGCAGTGTCAACATTCCAAAACTTTGTCTAGTTCCTCTCCTACAGAGAAGCCTTAGGAAGATTCTGGAATTCATTTTTTCCATAGTTCCTGGCCCAATCTGGTCCATTGTTGGTTTTATTCTGTTCAGGTTTTGGAAACATATCCTTCAGAACAGTAAGATATGTACAGGCATATGTGTGCATTTCCTTCCTCAGGGACTAATGAAAGAGTATATGTAGTTCTGTTCCCACACATTACATCTGTGTGTGTGGGTGCATTTCCGCTCTCCTCCTGCGGTGCTTCTATGCAGCACCACAGTGTGCAGTTCTCCTTAGGGTCTTAATCAAGACGTGTGCAGCTTTCATGTGTCTGTATTTCAACTTCCCCTGATATTAAAAACACATTTTAAAAAGCAATATAGAAATTGATAAAGTTAATAATGTTAAAATCAGTACTGAATAAATGAAAAGATTTGTTAATTTCATAAGACTGTAAAATAAAACAGCTTGTAATGCTAAACGCAATCAGCCATCTCATTTCACTAGATAAGGGCTTCTTTAGCCCTGTGGATGAAAGCAGCCAATTTTTTCATATTCTGCAAAGACGATATTTTCCTGTGAAACACTGAAATGAGGTACCCTCTCTTCATTATAAAGGTACATATCTTTCCTATTTTTTTCTGAAAATGTGAATGCTTTATTATTTTATATTTATTATAATTAATTTTATTATTTTCTACCTGTGGTGGGATTCAAATTTTTTTATTATTGGTTCTGTGCGCATGGCTAGGTAGGCGTGGCTAGGTGGGCATGGCCAAGTGGTCAGATGACTGGGTGGATGTGGCTATGTGATCATGTGACTGGGGGATCAAGCCTTTTTTTCTTTTTTTTGTTCACAGCACCCCCCTCCCCATGATTTGTTTTTAGCCTTGTGGGGCTCAGGGAAACCTGGATGCTGAAAAAAGAAGCATTTTGAAGCTCTTATCTCTTATCCGAGATAAGTACAACAGCAAGGAGGGGAGAATCAGTTGTGCCGTGCAATTTAGATTAGCTAGAAAGCAAGAAGGCCAACTAATCTAAATCACACAGCACAACTAATCGTCGCCCAGCTGATTGTCGGAAATACCAGTTTGGCTGAACCTGTAGCATTTTTTACTACCAGTTTGGGTAAACCAGGCCGAACCGGCAGCATTTTACCTCTGCTTTGTACCATTAAAAGAACCTTGATAAAGCTCAGCAGAGAGAATACTTAGCCTTCAGTGTCCGATTAACTACAGTACCTGCCTGAGCAACAATTTTAACCCAAGATTTCCTGATTTAACTCTCACATATTCTACATTATCCTGACTGCCTTCAGGCCACTTAGCTCTGTTGTGTTTAATCATGGTTTGCTGAATAGCTCACATCTGGCTTAGTTCAAACAACATGTTAAATCAATACAAAACAAACCATATAATATCTAAACTGGACATCTGACCTCAGCATTTGATTCATTTACATGTATGATTCTTTTATCTATTCCACCTACAGACACCCATGACATGTGAACTGAATGAGCCAAAGGTGAACTGAAGAAATTTCTTGGATGAGAAGTTCAACATTTTCAAGAAAAAACTAAGAAAGTCCAATTGCCTTTTGAAAAGCACCTTTGGTTCAGCCATGACCTGCATGATTGAGAATCTCCACAGACATTTGAACTTAATGCAATGCTGGTATCAATGAAAATAGGAGGAGGAATGAATATTATGAATGTTTGTCATCATGGGTTATTCATAAAATGAAGGTGGAATGAAAAAAAAATAGAGCTATTCAATCTGCCTCACAAAAGCTAAAAAGTAGTGGCAGAAAATCTAGAATGGTTTTTGAGCCAACTATCAATGAAAAAGCAATGATTGCAAGGGACAAAGAAGATAAGGATTTTAAGTATCCAGTAAATAATTTTAAAAGCACATGCATACTGTATTTCTTTATGATCTGTCTTCACCTTAAACTGATGGTGTCATGCCTGATGAAAGCCATTTACAACCCTTTAAGTCATCCTCTAAAGATCTAATAACTAAAACAGAATTTATCACAGGAAGAAGGAGCATCTTTCCAAGACAGTACAAAAATGCTCCTTTTGGGTATGTAAAGAATGATAAACAAAGCACTGATAATCTTGCTTGTAACTCAGAGGTGGTATTCAATTGGTTTCCACCTATTTGGGAGATCCGGTAGTGGTGATTTGGTGTGGGTCGCAAAACTGGTGGCGACCCCTGGCTGGCCATGCCCCCAAACTGGGTCGCCCGGTCACCTGCTTGTCCCGGTTGCTCTCCTAGCTTTCCGTACCATGTGGTGGCCATGGCACAGCTCAGGTGGATGTCCCAGGGCTGTTGCATATGTGCACTGCATGTGCAGACGCTACACATGCAGTGCGCATGTACAGCAGCCCCAGGACATCCACCTGCCTGCCCACCCTCCCGGAGCACATTTTCTTCCTTCTCCCAGCGGCGGATGTGCCTTTTCCAGCCCAGCCCAGCCTGACCTGGCCAGCCAGATGAGTGGGCAGATATCCCGGGGCTTCTTGCCCCCCCCTTGTCATGAATGCCTGAAACAGCCCCTCGGGCCGGCTGAGCTGGGAGCCACTGTTCCCAGGTTTCTATTCGTCCGTGCTTGGTCAATGCCTCTTCACTTTGCCTGAATTGGCTGGTCCTGACCCTCACTGTCCCTTCCCTCGCCTGGCCTGAGAAGGTATGGGCAATGGCAGGGGATAGCAAAATGTCTGGGTTCCTATCTTCCCCCCTCTCTCCCCCACTCTCTGTGTCTGTGTGTGTGTGTGCCGGTCGCGAGTGGAGGAGAAGAGTTGCCTGAAGGGTCTGGCTGAACAAGGATTGCCAGCTGCACTGGAAGTGTCTCATCGATTTCCATTTAACATTGCCGGTGCCTCCAGCTCCAGCCATGTGGAGGCAGATGCGCATGTGTGCTTGCCATTCCTGCCTACCCACCCCAGTCTGTGTGTGGTGACCCTACCCAGCCATGAGGGAGAAGACTGCATTTTTGCTTCAGCCCACCCCTGTTGCTGAATTTCACCACCGCCACCTCCTTGGCGGCAACTGACCATAGGATCTCTACATCCTCAAGTGCCAGCCTCGGTGTTACTCACTGAAAGTGGGAGAAAAAAACACACACACAGAGCCGAACCAGTGGCAGTCTCAGTAGTAGTTCTGATAGCAGCGCCAGCGGTGGTTTCTATGGCAGGACTCACCCTGTCCTCCAGCTGTCCTGGTTTCTGTGGCAGGATTCACCCCATCCCCTCAGCCATCCTGAGCTGAAGAAGCTGGCTGCATCAGGGGAGTGCATGCAAAACAAGCCGCCTCAGTTTGCCCGCAGTTCTCCTTCCTCCTCTCCCCCATCCTCTTTCAGGGGCTTCCCACTCATTGCTCTGCTTGCTCTGTGCTTGTGTCTGGCCGGCTGCCTCTTTCCTATGCTGCCTTCCCATTAGTGATTCTGTTCAGTGCTCGACCCCTCTCAGCC